>KV426152.1:32541-84292 GCA_001632375.1 Exidia glandulosa HHB12029 | reverse complement strand
CGTACAGGTTGGGGTGTGTCACGCTCTCCCCTCCGCCCAGACCCTCTCCCTTCCGTATGTTGTGTGTAATTTCGTACACGCGCGTGCACGCGACGTGGTAATGTCCATCCTTCACGTACTTGTTGATCTCGGGCAACGCGGAAGAGTTCATGCCGCACGAGCCGTACTTCGTCAGAAGCGCTGTGTCGAGGTTTTCGATGGAGAAATGTTTGAACGGACACCCATGCGACTCTTGTGCGCTTGGTTGCTGGCTCGTGATGATTCGTGCGCAGCTGTCGAGAGGAAAATTGTCAGTCTCTGACCTTCACAACCTCGAAGAGCAGGAAGGCACTCTTACTTCATCGGCGGGTAGTCAGCACGCTTGCCTTCCTGGCCGTACGAATGGCGGATGTTGTATTTGTACTCCTTGTTGAAGTCATCGTCTTTGACCTTGCCCCCACGATACGACTTGCGCCAGAAGACAATGGCCTCGTCTAGAGTCAGGCCGAATCCCTGAGCGTAGAGTGAGAGTCTGTGGCAGCATCGTTCGGCGCACACCCTTACCTTCAGGAAGAGCGTGTACTGCAGACGTCCAGCGTGCTTCAAGTGCTTATCCTTGCGCAGATTGTCGTGCAAGTTGCGCATGCATAGAGGGAAGTGTTTCCGCGAGAGGTCCTCAATCATGTCAGCTGTGATGGTTACGCCGTCGCCTTCCGTGACTGCGAAGGAGCTGTCCATCGGTATACCAGCCAACAGACCATCTGCTAGATGACCGAGAATAGGCAAGATGCGGTCATCCTCGTCCAATCGAGGCAACGCCTTCGCTGTGCGCTATCAGCAGACTTCTTTAGTGAATCATTCATAGGCGCACGAAGAGGCACATACGTCGAGGTTTGATTCGATCCGCTCTTGGAACTCCTGCAGAACAATGCTTTCCTGCTCCGTCGCCGGCACATACGCTTTGCCTAGGCGAAGCAGAACTTTGCGCTGGGCCACGAGGTCTGGTACGCTTGTCCAGTTCACCTTGCCAAAGAGCCAATTAGATCCACAACACGCAAGGTACACGTGCAGTTACCTTGTAGTACGCAGGTGGACTTCCGTTTTCTGGCCATGGCAGCCTTGGGTGCACGGCGATGAGCTCGCTCTTGAGCGACTGCAACTCGCCGTTGGAGGCCTGCATTCGGATGAGCATACTTCAACACCATGTAAGGGTTGAACGCGCGCACCTTCTCCCACGCGAACTTCTTGCTTTCCAAAAACTGGTTGACCTCGTTCTGGTCCGCGAGCTCGTATCGTATACGAAACAGCATCGTCTCGGACTTGACGAACCGGCGCCGCAGCTCCTCGCTGCACGACCGCACGCTCAGTATAGACTCGGACAGGTCTGGCGCGTAAGGGAACGCGACGCACGAGCGACAGAATGCAAGTCGTAAGACAAAATGGCCGAGGTGGTCCCGCTTTCGTTGTGCGTCGACGTCAACGAGCTTGGACGCAGTGTTGGCATCGAGCGGCAGGAACTTTCTGCACTGCGCGTCGATGACGGTCTTCATATCCTCTGGTGACCTGTTTCGCGCGAGACAAGACTCTATCTCGGAGAGTATGCGGAGGCGGTCAATGGCGCACGACTCGAACTCATCGAGCGTGATATTGTAGCGCGGTGGTTCGTCGTAGCTGGTGCGTCGCTTTAGCCTGCGATGAGCGAAGGACGCGGTGTGCGCACAAGTTCAGACGGTGCTGGTACGTGAGGTGCGCGTACGGGGACGCCGCGGCGGACGCTGCTGCCCTCTTCTCGCGGCTGATCATCGTGGCAAGAGCAGAGACGCGACTAATCGCGCTTTCAAGCGGCGACTTCCGCCTACGCGTTGCTCCGCTCGATTCTCGAATCACACCAGCAAGTTCGTCAAAAAGCATTCAACTTGTTCAAATCCTACACTACGCGGAAGGCACAGCGCGGCAGGCCATATCGAGAAACATACTAAAACCTAAAGCAAGCTTCGGACCGACCGAGCATAGTGTTATAGCAGAAAAAAGCATAAATGTGCCAAGAAACCGCTCAAGCCGCGCCCTGGAACTCGTTGAGGACGACGATGGCCTCGTTGACCTTGCCGTCAAGGGCAGTCGGGTCCTCGAGGAGGGCAAGGAGGGCGGGGTTGTCCATCTCGAGGAGCATACCAGTGATCTTGCCGGCGAGGTCCGCGTGCGTGCTGCAATACAAGACTTTAGTTTGGAGTATCATAGCTGAACAAGAGGTACGCACGCATAGATCTTCATGTAGATCATCTCACCGATGACCTGCTTCTGGTCCATGGGCGACGCAGCGGCAATGGCAGCAGCCTGCGCGGGGTCGAGGCCACCCTTGCGAGGCGCGGGAGGAGCAGCTGCGGCCGCGGCAGGAGCAGCAGGAGCGCGAGCAGGAGCGCCGTTGGCAGCAGGAGGACGAGCTGCGGCAGGAGCAGCAGGAACACCGCCAGTAGGAGGACGAGCGGCACCGTTAGGCGGAGGAGGGCCAGCACGAGCGCCCTCCGGAGCGCCGGTAGGACGCCCACCAGGAACCGGGGGGCGAGGTCCACCGCGTCCGTATGCAGCGGGGACAGCGCCGAAAGCCTGAGGCGGCGGGCCGCCGAACGGCGCAGGGATGGGCATGCCACCGATCTGCTGGCCGTTGGGAGGGTAGCGAGGACGGGGCGGGAAGCCAGGCTGAGGATAGCCCATGACACCACGGCCGGCGGGGCCAGGGTAGCCCGGACCAGGAGGGTAGTACATGGGGCCGTTCATGAAGCCAGGACCACCCATCTGAGCAGCCTGCTGCATGCGGATCTGGTTGCGCTGCGCGATCTGGGTTTCAAGCTGCTGGCGGCGCACCTCACGCCTCTGAGCGAGAGAGACGTAGAGAGGCTTGGTGCCGATCATCTTGTTGTTCATCTCGGAGACGGCCTTGGTGGCCTCATCCGGCGACGAAAAGCAGACGAAGCCGAAGCCCTTGGAGGAGCCCTTCTCGTCGCGCATGACCTTGCAGCTGGTGATGTTGCCGAAAGGCTCGAACTCGGCGCGGAGCTTGTCATCGTCGATGTCGTCCTCGAGGTTCTTGATGTAGAGGTTGACGCCCTGGTACTTGGACATCTTCTCCTGCTTCGCCGCCTCGTACGACTTGCGCAGTTCGTCTTCGCGCTCTGACTTCTTCTGAGCACGGGAGACGTAGAGGCGCCTGCCGTTGTGCTCCGATTCGTGAAGGGCGTCGACAGCCGCTTGAGCCTGCTCGTGAGCCTCGTAGTTGATGAAACCGAATCCGCGGCTCTTTCCCTCCTCGTCGGTCTGGAGCGCGGCAGAGGTAATCGTGCCGTATCTACCGAAAAGCTCCTCGAACTCCTGAGTAGAAACCTCGGGGTCGAGGTTCTTGACGTAGATGTTGGTGAACTGGGCCTTCATTTCGTCGATCTTGGACTGGCGCTCCTGTATACCGAGTAAGCACTTTGGAGGTCACAAATTGGCAAGACCGCTGCGCACCTTGCGGGGAATGTGGTGACCCACGAACACCTTCTTGTCGTTCAGAAGCATGCCGTTGACAGACTTGATGGCACTATCGGCGGCCTCGGCAGTCTCGTAGTGCACGAAACCGTATCCCTTGGAGTTGCCATGCTCGTCCGTGGCGACCTTGCACGAGAGGACGTTGCCGAAGGCTGCGAACGTGTCGTGCAGAGCCTGCGATTATTCTCGGTTAATTGTGCTTCGCGACAATAGTGGGGAGAAAAAGGACCTTGTTGTCGATCTGCTCGTCCAAGTTCTTAATGAAAATGTTGCCCGCCCCAGTCTTGCGCAGCGCGGGGTCGCGCTGGGACCACATGATGCGGCTGTGGCATGGTCAAAGTCTGTCTCACGCTCGCGGACGCAGATCGGAGCACGAACCAGGCACGGTTTTTGATAAGGGAATAGTTGAGCTGGTCCAACGCGCGCTCGCCTGTGCGAAGGAAGTGTCAGAACACAAGAAAAACGGACTCGACACGTGGTAGTGACGCACCGTCGGCAGCGTTGAGATAGTTAACATAAGCATAGCCGAGCGAGCGACGAGTGACCGCATCACGGCACACGCGAATGCTGGAGGTCGTGTAAGCGGGGTGGAGGACGCGGACTAGGACGAAGATGCAAACCTGGCGACGGGGCCGATCATGTTGAAAATCTCGAAGAGCATGGCCTCGGTGACGGTGGGGTCGAGCTCGCCGACATAGAGCGAGGCGGACGGGGGCTGGGCCTGGGCAGCTGCGGCCGGGATGGGGGCCGGGTACGAGGCGGGCGCGGGGGCTGCGGGCTGCTCGACATTGGGGGCAGCTGCGTCCTGGGCGGGCGCTGTGGCTGTTTCTGCGGACATTTTGATGTAGTTGGGTTTTTGTTGTATATGGAGGGTCGGTCTCGTTACTGCTTTGGTTGGAAGTAGTTTTCGAGTTGGAGAACAAGTTGACTGGGTTTTCTGGGTTTTCTGGGACTAAGTGACAACGGGGACGAGCGGGATGGTGGTTCGTGACGAAGAGGCCAGTACGGCGTTCCCCGGTGTTTTATCTCCGGATTCGGATTCAAACCGCGCCGCAGAGCTTCCGCGTTCTCCTCCTGAACTATGACCGCGCGCCGAAATTCGATAGAGGTCTTTGACGCCAAGCACGCCGTCGACCTCGCGACCGCGCAGACCTACTCGGAGAATGTCTTCTTCTTCGTTCCCAACATCATAGGTCTGTTCGTCTGACCTCTGTGTAGTTTGCGCTCACCGTTCTCGGCAGGCTACACGCGCATAGTCACGGCCGCGGCGGCCCTGCATTTCATGACCTACCATCCAAAGTACTGCACAGTGCTCTATTGCGTATCCTGCCTCCTCGACGCCGTAGACGGCCATGCAGCCCGCGCACTCGGCCAGACTTCCAAGTTCGGCGCCGTCCTCGACATGGTCACGGATCGGTCAGCACCCCATCTCGCGGTTCCCGTCTCCCTCCTCACTCTCGCAGCTGCACAACGTCGGGTCTCTTGGTCTATCTCGCCTCGGCTTACCCAACCAAGGCACTCCTCTTCCAGTTCCTGATCGCACTCGACTTCAGCAGCCATTACATGCACATGTACAGGTCAGCACCCCACCTCCACCCACCTCGGCCGCCGCTCACGCGCGTCCACCGGCATTAGCTCGCTCGTTACCGGCGCCCGCAGTCACAAAGTCGTCACGAGCGATGTCAGCCGCATTCTCTGGCTGTACTATAACGACTCAGTGCGTCCAGCGCACATATCCCGCGCCCGCGAGTCTAATGCGTCCCGTTTCAGCGAACACTCTTTGCCGTGTGCGCAGGGAACGAGCTCTGCTATGTCGCGCTCTACCTCATGAAATGGGATCACACGCCTCTCGCGACCTACGTCGGCGCCGCACTTTCCCACCAACCCTCCAACATTGTCGAATGCGTCTGGCAATTGATCTTGACCTGCACGATTGCCGAAGTGCTCTTATACGTTACTCTCCCCGTATGCATCCTCAAGAACATCATCAATGTCGTACAACTATGGAAAGCCAGGTCCGTCCGCGCCGGTCGCGTCTCCTTATCCTTATCATTCCTTCTAAAACCCAAACGCTTCTCAGCAAAATCCTCGTCGGCGTGGACCTTGCGGAACGAGCTCAGAAGCGCAGACTCGAGCAGCGTGCTGCGCAGACCAAGTCCAACTAGACCCGGCCCCTGCGCATACGCGTCAGCGTGCCGCCGCGTTTCCATCCACCCACGCCATTGCCAAGCCCGTAATGTTCTCGCGTAGCGTATTAATGATAGACAATTGGAGAGGCTAGGATTATTGCTTTGCATTCGTGTCAGTGTATGTGCATCCACAGTCTCTAGATCCGTGGACTCTCCGACGGTGGCTGCTGCGCACTCTGCTGCTGCTGCTGCTCGGGCAAGAACCCGAAGCTGCCACCCCACATCCGCTTCTTCGCTCGCCCGTTCTCGCCAAACTCTTCGTTCCACTTGCGCAGCTCCGCGAGCGTGCCCATCGCCTCCGACGCGCTCGGCGTGATCTCTCGCAGGGCCTTTGCAAAGTGTCGTGCGCCAAGCCGGCGCGGTTTCACCTCCACCTCTACCTCCGCCTTCGCCGCAGCAGCTTGCTCGCCGTCCACCGCAGCAGTTACTGGTTCCGCAGCAGCAGTCTGCTCTTGTTCCGGGGAGGACGCAAGAGTGACAGGGACGGGCGCGTCTGCCTCTGGGGAGGACGTGACGTCGGCATCCGATGCTGCGGCTGGTGCAGGCGCTGGTAACAATTTTGTTTCTGTACTCCACGGCAGCTTGACGGTCTCTTTGACGGCATCCAACGCGGCGGCCACACAGAGGTCTGCCGAACGCAATGAATTCATTAGCCACAGGCATTTCGCACGAAGAGGCTGGATAGGGCTCACGCTTGAGGTCAGAGCCGGAGAAGCTTTCGGCACGCTTCGCCAGAGCTTTGAGATCTACGTCGGGTTCGAGTATCTCGTCGCGGAGCATGATCTTGAGGATTTCTGCATACGAATGTCAACAACTGCGATGGCTTGGGTGCTGGGCGGTTGAACAAACCTTCGCGTTCACGCTCGCCGGGCAAGTCCACCAGTAGTCGTCGCGGCAGACGTCGCAAAACAGCATCGTCCAGGTCGAATGGTCTGCCAATGTTGTTAACTGTAGTAAGGCGCGCTCTGCGGGAAATTCGCACCTGTTCGTCGCACCAATGACAATGACATTACTGTCCTCGCGTGTCTTCAGGCCGTCCATCTCCTGCATGAACTCCGTAATGACCCCGCGATGCGCAATCGTACTGCCCGTGCCGCGGCCAGAGGAACGAGCTCCAAAGAGCGAGTCGATCTCGTCTAGGAAAACGACGCAAGGCGACAGCTTGCGCGCCATGGAGAATACCGCGCGAACGAGTTTCTCGCCCTAGAAAGAAAAACTTCAATAAAAGAAAAGGAAGTGGTTGATGTGAAGCACGTACCTCGCCGACATACATGTCGAAGACGTCGCTCGGCGTGACTATCATCATCCGCGCGCCGCTTTCGCGAGCGAGGGCGCGCACGAGGAGTGTCTTACCCGTGCCAGGTGGTCCGAATAGGAGTGCGCCCGTCATTGTATGCTGCTTGAGCACACCCGAGGAGAACGCCGCGGGGTGCAGCAGCGGGAGCGACACCAGCGTGCGCACAGAATCTACTGTGTGCGTTGGAAGGTGCACCTGGCTGAACGACGTCGGCATCGAGGCTACAACGAGGAGCCGTTAGTTTCACGAATGTATCGCGCATGGGGGCGCATGTACCGGTGTCGACAATACAACCTAACAGCCGCTGCTCGTGCGAATTGAGGCTCTGGTCACGCTTGATGCGCTCCACCACCTCGTCGACCTCTCCCACCTCGGGACCCTCTGTCTTGCCGTCCGCTTCCTCGTCCACGCCAGGGAGTCCCGCCTCGCGGACCCACGAGCGTCGCGTGTGATGCGCGCTGCGCTGCGTCCGCCAAGAGTCTCGTACGGCTTGCCATGGTACGTGAATGGGTTCTAACGTCCGGACTGCTGGGCGCGGCAGGTCGGCGCTGACGACAGCACCCATCGCGCGGTCTGCGATCTCCTTGACCGTACTCCAAGGCTCGACGCGGTGTCCCCATTCCTCGAGCATATCTGCTTCAGCGACGATCTCCTTCGCCGTCTCCACGTCAGGTAACGCAGGGGTGAGCGCAGCTTCGACGTCGGCTTTGATTTCGAGTATAGGTGCAAGTTCCTCGGTCGGTTCAGGTGCAGGTGGGTCCACTGCCGCCTCTACGGTTACCGGTTCAGTCGAGGCAGTATCAGCCACAACTTCCGTTGCAGGCGCAGCAATTGCGGGCGGAGGGTGAGGGAGTGGTAAATGCTCGAGTACGCCGCCAATATTGCCAATCGCCATGCGCATAAGCAACTCATTCACCTCCTTCCTCCGTGCAACGCGGCACTCTCGTTCGAGGAGCAGCGAACGCACGCGGGGGACGATGAACGACGCGCGGTAGTACCGCGATGCGTTATCCGCCGCCGGCTGGGAGCGCGGAGGCTCCGCACCCGGCGCAATGAGGCGGGAGAGGATGTTGTGGGCCATGGTGGACGAGGATGCGACGGAGCGCTCCATAGGGTCCTCAGGTGTCATGCTGAATGCTGGCAGCGATGCGATGAGGTTGAATTCCGGGTCCTCCCAGCGCTTCAGCCGCACACGGTTCCGCCGCTCGCGCTGCTTGTCTGCGTCGGCGTTCTCGCCCCAGAGGTCGAGCTCGGGGCCAGCGTCAGGCGTGCCTTCGGGACTTACGAGATTCACCTGGTTAGGCGCTTGCATCATGCGCATTCTCCGCGCGAGGTCTCGAAGAGCGCCTTGAGTACGAGGCGAAGATAAGGAGCCGCCAGATGAGGACGAAAGCACGCCAGGAGTCATACCTAGAATGATCGTCGTCGGATTGGGGACGGGGGACATCGCTTTAGCGCCTGGCGTCCGTCTGCGCTCACGGACCGCCTCGACAAGCGGCGGCATCCACGCCGAACTCTGCGATGCAAGGAGCCCAAAGTCGCGCACGTATACTATGCGCGGTTTCCCGAGCATATAGCGTTCTCCGGGACGCAGGGCACCGACGACCTGGTCAAAAAATAGCCTGGAGCGTGGCAAGGGTGGTGTGCGCCTGACGGTGCTGGCGCGAAGAGTGGGAACGGCGATTTGTGTGGTAAAGAAAACGGGACGTTCGACGGGGATCTCAGGCTGGCCTTCTTCACCGTCTTCCTCCTCCTCTTCTGCCGCGGAGTTGTTCCTGAATGAGGTTGTGGCATCCTGGTGCTGCAGAGGATTGCGGGGAAGTTGTATGCACTCTGCGTCTGGAATAGATTGTGAGTTGGGATGGTAAATGAACGTGTATGTGGGCGTACCCTTTCCAAAAACACCCCATTCGCCGGCTGCGAGTTGTGCAGCATCGATGACCACGACGTCCGCGTCGAGCTGACGCGCCAACGCGCGCACGGTGTTGTCAATCACGTACTCTCCGCCTTCGAGGGGACAGTAGAGTGCGAAGGTAGGCTCGACGAGCGACTGGTTGCTGTCTGACACGAACGCCGCGCGTCGCTGTGTGCGTGCGGAAAGCGTAATCAAAAGATGAGACAGGGCTGCAAATGCGGTTGAGCAGCTGGGAGTATGCGGGGAATAAAGTTTCGCGTGCCTTCGTTGTAGATCTCCTTGGGCGGGAGCGTGGACTCGTCGACCTCGACGCTGTCGGACGGAAGCCAGAGAATGTCGCGGTTCTGGCCCATTGGCGTGCCCGCCAATTCCTTGTCGGACGACGCGGAGGCTGCGAGAGTGAGTGCTACGCGCGAGGGGACGCGTGGCTTTGCGGGTGCGGGCTTGGACGGTGCTGCATCCTCTGGTGCGGGCGCGTCTGGCGGTGGTGCGGCGCCTGCGTCGGCGGGCTGTGGTTTGTCATCCGCGGGCTGGTCTGCGGCGGAGGAGAGCGCCCTGGCGGCGTGTCTGGCCGTCTGGCGGGGCTGGGCGCGGCGAGCAGAGGCGAGGGAGCGTGTAGTCGAGAGGACGGCCGAGCGCGCACGCATGTCCGAGTCCGGAGAAAAGACAAGAGGGGCGGCAACTTCCTGCGCGCACTCTCCATGCTCGCCCGACGCGTCCTCCGTTCCACGCTCGTCCTCGCCAGGCACGCGTCCACCGCCGTCCCGCCACCACCGGCGTCCGTCCCGCCACCGCCGACGACCGCGCCGCCCCTGCAGCCGCCGCCCGTCGCCCGTGGTACACCGTCGGGTACAAACTCGATGCTACGCTCCACCACCGTGCAGCCTCCCGGCAAGATGCTGTCTCCCGCAGAGATTTGGGCACAAAACTCGGAGCGTGCGGTCGGCCGCCTCGTCATGCCGCCTACGCCCTACAGCGGTTCGTCCGCCTCATTCCCCACCGCGTCCCTGCTCACCACCTACACACAGGTCGCAGCGTCAAAGTCGTAAACGGCAATATTGCCCTCGCCTACGGCAGTCTGCGTGCCATCCTCAAGAGAAATAACGTCGAGTCAGAGCTCAGGCGCGCCGCCCGCCACGAGAAGAAGGGCTACAAGCGTCGTCGACTCAGGAGCGAGCGCTGGAGACGCCTGTTCGCAGACCAGGCCCGTCCCACACTTTCCGCTAATCGCTCATATACTCACAGCCTTTACAGGTCCGCAAAAAGGTGCAGCTCGTACAATCCATCGTCCGCAGAGGAGCATAATACAATGCGTAATATATATATATATATGTCTGCTCGGAAACCAACTGCTACCCTATAATCAACCTCGCCGCCTGCTCGAGCGTCTCGCACCGGGCTCCGGCTCCTCCTGGTCCACTTCCATCTGCGAAGGATCCTCGCCTTCGTCCTCGTCTTCCTCGTCGGATTCAGCGGCCCTGCAGATTACAGTTTGAGCACAATCGCAGCGCGTTATAGGATGCATACTTTTTCTTCCCCTTCGCGTTGCCCTTCTTGCGCACGATACGTGCAGGCCTCTCCTCTTCGCTTCCCTCTTCGTCGCTTTCCTGCTGCTTCCGTCCACGGAGCTGGTCGTCGTTTGCGCCGGCCGCTTCCTCTCCCACCTTCAACGACGAGAGTACCGTCAACACATGTACAAGAACATGCATGCACACGGGGGACGCACCTTGCGCAAAGTCTTCCCCGTCCAGTCGCTTCTGCACGACGGACAGTCCAGTTTGCCATTACGTGTCTCCGCCCGACGCTGGATATTCTCGTAGCAGTGTTTATGCAGCCGCGCCTTGCATGCCGTTGTGGTACACCGCACGCCGCTGAACACCAGTGCCGTACAAATCACGCATTCCTGGTCGGCAGACAGGTCCTCGAAGTTGTTGAGCAGATACTGTTCGAGCTCCATCCGCGCGCGTGTGCCGAGCATATACCGCCCGCGTCTAGAAACGCAAACGTAAATCGCGAAAATCAAAAAGAGAAACAGACTCGACATACGCGCTTTTGGTGAGCCATCCATTCGCGACGAAGGAAGAGAGTAGAACTTCGCCTTGCGCGCGTGTGATCGTCTTGTTCCCGACCTTTGCGAATTTGAGTTGCTTGAGCGCATGAATGGACGAAATCGAGTAGCTCTCGTTCGGCGCCGTCACGATCTCTTCAATCTGTGCGTGTGCAAGACGTTCAGACCGAAGCCAAAAGACCACAGAAACCGACGCAGGCACGCACGAGCTGCTTGAAGAACGCAATCTCCGCGGCACTGTACTCTGTCGCCAGCTGCGCGAGCTCGTCGCCTTTCATGTTCAGCTAAGCCAAGTAAGGACACGCAAATCAAAGAGATGCAGAGGGGAACAAGACGCACGATGAGCCACATCTTGCGTCCGGTCTGGTCGTCGATGGTGTTGGCGACTTGGAGGTCGAGCGGGTTGAGCTTGGTGGACACGGCCTCTATGAGCTGGTTGAACCGCTCCTCGCTCCACGGACACGGCTCCTGGCCGGGCATGCACGCTGTCGGCGCTGGTCAGGGCGGAACACGCTTGTGGCGTAACGGCGACGACGACGAACCCGTGACGGCGGCGCAGCATTTCTTGTAGAGCAGGCGCGCAACGCGGTCCGACATGATGCGGCGCGCCATGAAGCCCTGTATGAACAACTTCGTCGCGTCGTGCTGTGAGACTCCCATTTCGCAGATCAAAGGTCAAAGTGGAAGACGCGTCCGAAGCGGAGATCAAAAGCCTGTCTCTCGGAAACTCACAAATGTAACTCAAGGATGGATTACTGCCGTCTTATTTCAAACAATTCGTGGGGAGGGTAGGCCGAAACCAGAAGAGAAACATTGTACACGGGGGGATGAGAGATGACAAGGCAAACAATGAGCAGTCCGCACCGCACGACACGCCACACACCACAGAGCAGGCTGCCCGGTCACTATCTATCTACACGCGCCCGCCAGCCAAGAGGTGCGCTTCTCGGTCAGCGCGCGTGCAAGATGGCGGCTCGAACGATAACCCGCAGGTCGAGGGCGCTCAGCCCTTGATGACGATGGCGCGCTCGCCGCCGCCCTGCCGCGACTTGCCCGACTTGTCCAGATGATCCAGACCCAATACGTCTTCCGGCATGAACTTGTGGTCGTATATCGTATCCTCTGCACATCGTGATGAGTACGCTCCATGCAAAAAAAGCACACACGCGCTTCACGCACCGTCTTCTATGTACGACGGCTGCTTGAACTGGTGCACCTGGATGAGCGCGAACCGATACTTGGTGATGTCCTTGTCGGACACGCCTAGTCGCGCCTGCAGCCGCTTCTTCGTGTCCACAAACTTCTCGCCTTGCTTGAGCACGAAGCGGAACGGCACACCGTGCGTCTTGCTCGGGTCGCGGTAGAAGTGGAACACGTTGATCACCTTCTTGAGGTCGTCCTGGTCCAGCTCGTCCAACGGCACCTCCTCCGCATACAGCTCCGGCAGCTCCGGGATGTTGCCGATCATCTCCGTCGCGCTGAATTCGTGCTGTTGCTTCCCGTCCTTGCTGACCTCGAAGACGCGGATCTTGCCAGACCCGTTCGGCGTGAGCGTCACGAGTTTGGACAATTGCTCCGCGAGATCGTGCACAGGACTCGTCTTCGGGAGGAGGAAGGAGTGTGTCGACTCCTCCTTATTGTGCACGCCCGTCCATATGACCTTGAGACTCCGCTTCGTCTCGAGCTCGACGATGCTGACGTCCAGACGCTCGTACAGGATTGTCGTCGACTGTTGCGACATGTACTGCGGTGCCATGATGTCTGATATGCTCGGGTTAAGTGAGCGCTTCAGAACATTCTTCGGTGCGCCGCTCGGTTGCGTCGTCGTGAAGCGTAGCTTGATCGGGTCGTGCTTCAAGAAATCCGCGACTTTTTGCGCCATCTGATAAGATGCGTCAACGCTTCGTTTGTCACTATGTCCATGTCACTGACCGTCTCGTAGTTCATCTTCTTACTCAAGACGAGGTCAAACTCGGGATTCTCGTCGGTGGGGTCCTCATTCTTCGGCTTGAAGTAGATCATTACGCGGTTCTGAAGGAAATCATAGAACTGCGGCGGAGTGGCGAACAGTCCTTGCGCTTCGTAGTCGTGAACCCTGCGAACGATCAGCTAGGGCCATGCTGCATCCAAACGCAACATACTCCTTCTCGGGCAATTCTGCTTGGAAGCAGATGATATCGCCGTCCTGGATCTCGCTCTGGGCGAAGGTCATCTTCGACTTCATGAGCTCGATCATCCCCGGCTTGATCTCCTGTAGAGGGATGAGCGGACATGACCAAAGCATACGAGCACTGCAGCGAACCTCGTAGAGCTTGAGGCCCATTGAAGGCGCCCACCGCATGCGCTCGTTGATGATGGCCGTCAAATCCGACACCTTGCTCGTCCGTGCAACGTAGACCTTCCCTACGCCTGTGAGCGTCTGCTTCTCGACGTCAAAGTACTTGAGGAAAATCATGATGTGGTTCGGCTGGTGTTCAGGCTTTGCCGGGTCACCAATAACGTCCAGGTACAGCCGCAGGTCTGTTTGTCGGGCGGCCATATTCGTCCGTATGCTCTCGACGGCTGTAAAGACCACTATCAGCACAAATAAGGCATCCAACATTCTTGACGGGACGCACTGAGATTCGGCTCGTTCTCCGGGATGGGTACATCGGGTCGCACAGTCTTGTTCTGGCGGTTCACGAGAACCCAAAGTCGCATCTGCTGTTCGGGAATGTCGAAGTGTTGAGAAACTCGTCGCTTGAAGGTGAAGTAAGGCTCCGTCTTGAGGACGCGGAACGCGGGGAGCTCAGACGGAGGCCAGTGCTTCTCGTCGAAGGTGGCCAGATCAAATCCTTGATGGTCCGTGAAAGACTTGTCGGTAACAATCTGCAGGTGCAAGATGAGCGCGAGTGCAGCGGGATGTGGCAAGAATGCGGCACCTTCGCAGTGAGAAATAAGTGCTGCTCCTCCTTCTCGCGCCGCTTATTCTCGCTCGCCAGCCGCTCCTCTTCCAAACGTTGCTCTACAAACGACCGTAAATTCGAGTCCAAACACGTCTGACACGCGGTGGCGCACTCAAGTGAGGCGGCGTGTCCTTCTCCGTGAACGGCGCAAGGATCTCGTCCATGGCCGATTCGCGGCAGTACACCAACATGTACGCGTTCGTGAAGCGCTTCATCGCGCGTGCTTGATTGCGTGGTTGTTGTTGTGCAGGGAGCCCATTCAGCGCCTCGCCGCCGTAGTTCTCCTCGAGCACCTCGCGGTCGGTCACGGGCGTGACCCGGTCGTCGTCGAACTTGAGCCAGCGCGTGTTGCGGTCGGGCTTGATGAGCGCGAAGTAGTGGCCGCCGTGCAAATCGCCAGAGTGGACGAGTACACCGGTGAGCCTATACACCCACGGTTGCGACTTGTCCGCCGACTCGTCGAGGAACTCTTCGAGGTCGATCTCGAAGGGGAATTCGAACCGGTCGTTGATCTGCCAAGCCCTATTAGCCGCGAATGCAGGAACGAGACGCGCAATTGTGTTTACCTTCACCATGGTGTCGCGCTGCATGTCATACTCGAAGCGCTTGAGCTGCAGGTGGAGTACCGGAGGGAAAGACTCGAAGACAATCCCCTTCTTCGCGTCTTGAAGACCCAAGCCTTCAGCCTGGTACTTGTTGTCACCGTCCAGCGTCTCGACAGCGACGTAGTCTCTGAAGGAATCCCGCAGCGTCTTCATCCCCTTGACGTTCAACGAGATGTCTGCGACGGATTTAGCATCAATGTCCCGTATGCAGGCACAGGCACATACCGTTGAAGTCTTCTAACCTGGACGATTCGAAGTCTACATCGACGCACTTGATGAAGCTCTTCATCTTGCCGACGAAGAGCTTGCTAACAGCGCCATCTGCCGGCGTTCCCTGCGAGGCGATGAGCACGAGCTGCGCCGGGCCGGCGGGTGAGTGATTACCTTCATCTTGGCGTCCAGCTTGTCTTGCAAGACACGGTTGAACTCCTGGACGTCGTGCTGCATGAACGAGTCCAACGACTTCCAGCCAAACGACTTTGTCAACTCATTCGTGCCTGCGAGGAGTCAGCGCGGCTCTCCGATGATGTTGCCGCCACACATACCGACAGGTTGATCAGACGTCTGGAGGTGGTAAAAGACACGTTGCAGTGCAAGCGCGACACTTTCCGAGGGTGTGTCGTCTTGTGTAGGGATTTGATACACGGCCTAGAAGCAGTCAGACACGCGCGCGCGGGCGAAGGCGAGGCGTACGAACCCGGCGGAAGTAGTTTGTGCAGTACAGGGATTGCAAGAGCGAGTTCATGTAACACGTTGCGCCCTGGTTCTTCATGCCGACGAAGCCTGTCTCCTTTTTGGAGTCATAGCTGAGGAGGCGGGTTCAGCATTGTGACGCCACGCGAAAGGCGCCGCGCACGCACTTTACAAAATTGTGCCAGAGGACGCCGGTCGGATCCTCAAGGACGCGGACGAAGACGGTAATTTCAGCCTGATCACCCTCGAGAATGGGACGCGTCTGGCCCTCCTGGACTTGGTAGATCTTTCTGAGCTCGGTGAAGCGCGTGAAGCCCCAATCGCACTCTTCGGCAA
This sequence comes from Exidia glandulosa HHB12029, assembly GCA_001632375.1. NCBI lineage: Eukaryota > Fungi > Basidiomycota > Agaricomycetes > Auriculariales > Exidiaceae > Exidia > Exidia glandulosa. The sequence continues at coordinate 68,740 of KV426152.1, read as the reverse complement.
TGAACCGGTGGTGAGCGTCTGAGTCAGCGGCGGCGAGGCGATAAGCGTGCTGCAGCGTGCTGGAGGGAGAGCCGAGCACGTACTGCTGACGATGAAATTGGTCGGGTCGAGAACGTTGGATATGACAAGCGCGAACTGGGCACAGGCGTGCCATCCGTCCGGTGAGGACTTTGGGTCTGCGTAGTCGAGGTAGATGGAGACTGTGTCGTTCGCTGGGGCTGTCGAGTTGCCGAAGGGGAATAGAAGAATTCTCCTGCGCGGGGTCGTGAGCAGGTGGCGGGATGGGCACGGGATGACGCGGAGGGAGATTACCATTTGTGACCGCCGCACTCGAACTCGGGGCTGGTGAGCTTTTTGTCGAGCTTTTTCCAGTTCTCGAGTCTCCAGTGGAAGACGTTGAACTCCTTGACCTCGTAGCCGAGGTCTGGCATGTGTCTTGCGGCGAATGCGTCATCTGCGACGCGCGCTTCATTGTGAGCGACACGACGCGGGTAGGCAGGGGTCAGCGCGCACGGTCTCTGACGGATATGGGCTCGTCGACCTCCATGTGGCCCGGAGGCGGCGGGTTCTTCTCGTCGACTACCTCGTAGCCGTCGGGTTGCTGCTGAAAGTCGATGTGTCTATGTCAGCGAGGCTGCGCAAGCGGGTTTAGACTGGGCGCGCGCGGACCATGACTGCTGGCTGGCGGGGGAGATTTGTGGAATGGCCGCCGGGGGCGAGAGCGTGGACTCTAGCTGGTGAACGTTGAGTCCTCCGTTCAAGTAAGGAGTGGAAGGGAAAGGTCTTGCGGCAACTTGCGCTTCTCGGTCTCGTCTTTTCCTTACTCCTTTTTTTCTCTGTTCTGTATCCTAGTGTGAACACTTTTTCTTTCTTCCTTCTACACGCACCCTTAGATCTATCGACCGGGGGACTCGTCCCATCAGCCTTTTCGCTGAGCACCGTCGATTGTGAGTCAAGTCGTGTAATAAAAATCGCTCAGCGGGCGCGGTCGTCTCGACTCCGTCTTGGATGGCACTCGCTGCCACACGCCCTGCTCTGCACTTTGCCCTGACCAGTGCGCCAGAACGACCCTCATCGTAGTTCTGCAACCTCGTCGCGGTGTACATCTCCTTACTTACTTTTTGTTACTTGAATACAAACTGGCTTTTGCGACCCCGCAGTAATTCCGCGTGAATCTCACTCTTCTCTTCCACGACCCATGGCAGACATCCGCAACCGCAAACAGAATGGTTCGCAGCCTGCCCTAGACGACGCTCAGGCCCACGCCCTGCAGCAATATAACGACACTGAGGGCCATTTCTCGCTCGTCAGGTGAAAAATCCGTCTCGGACGTCGTGTCGTCATCGCGCGCCGCTCGTACTCATCGCTGCCCGCGTCCACCGCAGAAATTTCAGACTGGCGGACCTCATCACGATAATGAACGGCTTCTGCGGCGTATTCTCCATATTCTCGTCCGCGCGCTACATGCTCTCCAACGACAAGACCTACCTCTGGTATGCGCTGTGGTTCCCGCTCGGAGGTCTCCTCTTCGACTTCTTCGATGGCAAGGTCGCGCGCTGGCGGCAGAGCTCCAGTCTGCTCGGCCAGGAGCTTGACAGTCTCGCCGACCTCGTACGTCCCCCCCCTTTTTCGTTCGCGCGGTCCCGCTCTCTCGGGACGCTAGGCACCACGCGCCATCTGTACTTACGCTATTTCGCGCTTCGCCCGCAGATTTCATTCGGCGTCGCGCCCGCGCTGCTCGCCTTCACCGTCGGCCTGCGCACCCAGCTCGACACCGTCATCTTGACCGTCTTCGTGTGCTGCGGCCTCGCGCGTCTCGCGCGCTTCAACGCAACCGTGGCACTCGTCCCGAAAGACGAGGCCGGAAAGTCACGCTACTTCGAGGGTCTCCCAATTCCCTCTAGCCTCGTCATCGTTGGGGTCCTCGCCCTCTGGACGTACAACGACTGGATAATTGGCGCACAGGGTGTCCCTCTCGGCACGATCGTGCTTTGGGGAGCGAAAGGCGGTAACGGCGAGTTGCACAAGGTTTCCGCCATTTACGCTGCATGGGCCGCCATGATGGTGAGCAAAACGCTGCGCGTGCCCAAGATTTAGTTGGCGGGGGTTTAGTTTACGTGCGTACGCGGACACTTGTTGTAATTCGTGTGGTCATTACACGATTGGACCTATCAGACACAGCGCTCAATTCAACATTAACGCATGGTTGTGACGCTGCAGACGATGTGCAAACGAACACTAAAGTCAACGAAGCATGACCCTTGAACTGCAGCGTCAAGGAAGCCATACAGCGCCACCTCAAGACTTCAAGCCTCAAGCCTGGAGCTTGAAGCACGAAGTTCGATCAAGTGCCAAAGGAAACAACATTCATAGATACGGTAGCGTATTTACAGCAATTTGAGTGCCTACTTTCGCTTCTTGCCCTTTTTTCCAGAGATGCTGCCTGTAGGCGTCTTATGGGGTACGTGAGTAAGAGACGCGCGATGCGGTGCTGGCGACACGTACTCCAGGAGTAGAAGGAGAAGCGGTTCCATCGGTTGGTGTCGGGGGTACGAGAGAACCAGAGTCTGTCTTGACAGGAGTGGATGTGCCGTTGATGGCAGGGAGTGCGGCAGGAGTGGGGGTTTTTGCGTTCTTACTGCCTAAACGCGATCGTCAGTCCCACGTGTTGCGGGGTCAGCACGAAGATTGTACGCACTGACGGCGTTCTTGGCTTTGTTGAGCTGGGTGTACATCTCCCGTGTTCTCTCATTCGCAACCATCTCGGACGCGGTGTTGAATATTATCTGGCCCCAGCCCTCGCGGTACGAGTTTGCCTCGAGCACGACTTCAAGGATCTCGGCCTCGAGCTCTTTCTCTGTGGCGAGGAAGCGCGTCCAAAGATCGTCTCCAACGCTGCCCTTCTGGACGAGGCTGTTGAGCGCAGGCTTGTCCTCCCGCATCCGGATGATGCGCCGGACGTCGGCGACCGCGCGACGCAGCAATGCCGCCTTGAGCAGGTGCTCGCTCGCAGGCGGGTCCGTCTGCTGGAGCAGGGTCACGTATGTGTTGCGTTCTGGGTGGGACGGGAACCAGGGGTCGTCTGCGAGACGCGCTGTGTAATACGTGGCCGGCCCATCAGCCAGTAAATAGGAGCAGCGCTGGAATTTTGCTCACACGCGACGCGTTTTCTGTAGTAACGGGAGAAGGCGAGAAGGGAGCCGACGAGAACGACGAGATAGACGACGGGCGCGAGAATGGACGCCATGTCGCCAGCGATTCAGGCAAGCCCGGCGGTACAAGTGAAGAAAGCAAACCTGAATTGCGGCTAAGTCCGCGCCGCATCTTGGACTCTTACCACGACCATGTCTGACGCGCTGGCTGACCCCCACAACGCCATGGACGTCGACGAGACTGTTGCCCGCGAGTCTGAGGGCGAGGGCGACGTGATTCCACCTACCGGCAACCTGGACGACTCCAGCGAGGAGGAAGAGTCAGACGAGGAGGAAGAGCGACGCGTCCGCGACGGCTTCATTGTCGATGAGGACGACGACGACGATGGTGACGACGACGACGACGTCAAGCGTCACAAGAAGCGCCGTAAACGTCGCAAGCACTCGCGTAGAGGTGGGCGAACCGCACTTGCCACTTCAGATCTCGCACGCTCACATGAATAGCAGAGGAGGACGGCGACGACGCTGAGATGCTTGAGGATGACGATCTTGACCTACTCGAAGAAAATACCGGTCGCAGAATCGAGCGCAATCCGCACCAACTTACTCGTCTGCGTCGCGGCCGCTCTCAGTCGCCACCTGGCAAACAGTCGAAGCGGGCGTCCAAGTCTGATCGCGGCAACGACATTGTCGCAGATATATGGAACGACGACGACGAGGGTGCTATAGACGCGGACGACGACGTGCAGGACGACGACGACATGGGCGGTTTCATCGACGACGATGAGGACGAGGACAACGCTTTGGGAGAGGACGAGCGCCTTGCTCTGAGGGAAGAAAAGCGCAAGAAGATGCGCAAGGTCATCTCTGGTCACGACATGATAGGCATTGACCGCGGGTACGCAAGACGCGAATCTAAACGCGCCGCTTACTGACGCTGCACAGCGCGTGGGACGAAATCACCGAGGTATTCGGTGAAGGAGACGACTATGATTGGGCTTTGGAAGGCGACGACGAGGGGACAGAAGACCCAGACATGCCGAAGGATGAGCTGCGGCTGCAGGACGTGCGTATTCATGGCATGCTCTGCGTGCATGTCTCACCCTCCTGCAGGTTTTCGAGCCCTCCGAAATCAAGGCTCGCCTTCTAACAGAAGACGACGACCTGATTCGTGGGCAAGACATCCCAGAACGGATGCAGCTCTTGACCAGTTCACTCTCGACGACTGCCACACTTTCACTCCACCCGGCCTTCTCTTTCACCGACCTCAACGCTGCCGCCGAATGGGTAGCGTCGCGCCTTGGTGGACGCATCGTTCAAGAGTTCTATGTTCCGTCCGGGAAGCACTTCAGGTTCCTCAGCCACATTATTCGTGCCGTCCGCGACGCGTTGGACATGCTTCTCTGCCAGAATCTCGAGGTGCCATATGTCTGGACGCATCGCCGCGACTCACTCTGTCACTTCGAGGTGTCGATACGTGTTGAGCTGTTGACCCTCGACGAGCTCTGGCGTGTCTACATTCTCGGTCAGAGGTTTCGCTCGTTGTTGGAGCGCAAGCGTGGCTTGGAGAGTCTCTACGAGCGACTAGCAGTTCACGACCGCTACTACGAGACCGACTTGCGGTCGAAACTCGAGACCGTTGAGATGGTCGCAGACACGACCGAGTGGCTGAACATGCAGTATCACGACCGCAAGAAGGACTCGCTGGCGCTCCAGTTCCACGACACAGACCCGGAGCAAGCGGCAGCGGAGAAGAAGCATAAGGCGCCAAGCCGTATTTCTGCCTACGAGGTCCTTAAGAAGTCGGTCATCTCGAAACTTGCGCAAGGGTATGGCATCTCGCCGCAGGAGGTCGTCCAGAACTTCGCATCCAACGCGAAGCTTCACTTCGCCGTCGACCAGGATGTTCCTCCTCTCGAATACGCCGAGCAGTTCATCGACCCTGCTACGCCAGGAAGCGGCAATGCGAAGGACATTCTTGCCAAGGCTCGCATGATCCTCGCGACAGAACTCGGCAAGGATCCGATCCTCCGCCACAACATCCGGGAGTTGTTCAAGGACCACGCAACTGTAACGGTAATCCCGACAGAGAAGGGCGTCAGCAAGATAGATGATTTCCATCCTTATAACGTGCGTCTTTGCCAGTGTTGACACACCCACCAGTTGACTGACGTATCGCTGTTGTACAGGCCTTCAAGTATCTGAAGGATAAACCCCTGAAGTTGATGATGACTTCGTCGCAGTACATGCATATCCTCCGCGCCGAAACCGACCTTCTCGTTAGCATCGACATTCGCCTAAACTCGAATGCGCAGGAGGAGTTCACAAGCAAGCTCCTCGAAGCGTTCTTATCCGACAACTATAGCGACACGGTCAAAGCGTGGAACGACGAACGCGAACTTGTAGTGAAGGAGGTCATGGACAACTTCTTGATGCCGCTGGGCGGGAAGTGGGTCAAGGAGTGGGCGCGAGAGGAGGTCGAAGACCACCTTGCCAACGTTTGTGCGGACGAGCTGCATAAGGTCTGTGTTATATCTCTGGATGCAGGATATTATATACTGATATCATCATGCTCAGCGCATTAGCGTCCTTGGGTATATGGCAGCGCCGAAGGACATGCCAAAGGAGCACCCACTCCCACAGCAGTGCCCCGGACCTGATGTCACGCCCGAGATCCTCGCTATATCTTGGGGCCAGGGCAACCCGCAGAAAGACGCCATCACGATTGTGTTCCTCGACGAGGTCGGCCGCCTGCGCGAGCACACGCAGATCGACAATCTCTTCGAGTCCGAGCCGCGTCGCGAGTTCCTCGACATCATCCGGCGGCGTAGACCCAAGGCAATTGTCGTCGGCGGCTTCTCCATCCACACGATGAAGTTGCAGGAGAAGGTCAAGGAGATGCTCGAGAAGGAAAGCGGTATTGTCCCATCGGAGGTTAGAGGCGACGATGAGAATTCGGGTTGGGGCGGTGGCGGTGGCGGTGGCTCCGGATGGGGTGAAGGCGGCGGCGGTCTGCAAGACGCGTGGCTCGGCTCTTTACCCGTCTCGTACGTCAGCGACGAGGTTGCGCGCATCTTCCAGCATAGCAAGCGAGCCGCAGACGAGTTCAGCGCTTTATCGCCTATCGGCAGGTACTGCGTGGGTCTTGCTCGCTATGCCCAGAGCCCTCTTCTCGAATACGCTTCATTGGGAGGCGACTTACCAGCTATCACGTTTGACGAAGACGCGCAGCAGCTGGTAAGTGAGTTCTGATCATTACCGTGCGCTTTTACTGACCCTCAGTGCAGGTCCCCCGCGAGAAGTTGCTCATCGCGCTGGAGCGCAGGCTCGTTGACGTCGTCAACTATGTCGGCGTCGATATCAACCGAGCTGTCAATGAGGCGTATTATTACCACCTCTTGCCGTTCGTTGCTGGCCTTGGCCCTCGCAAAGCCCAGCATCTCAAGAAGAAGATCGCCGCCATTGTAAGCAGCATTTGTTGTGGTGTTGGAGTGGCTCTCATATTTTTCAATGCAGGGCGGGACACTGCTCAACCGCGAGCAGTTTGTGAAGGTCATGACGAAACAGATCTTCATGAACACCGCAGGGTTCCTCCGTATCCCACAAGACCCCGACTTCGATCCACGCGACTCAAAGCGTCCACGACACGACGACGTCTCGGACTCTCCAGATGCGCTCGACCAAACGCGCGTGCATCCAGAAGACTACGAGCTGGCGCGGAAGATGGCTACGGATGCGCTTGACATGGACGAAGAAGATGTCAAGGACGAGCATCCTTCGCACGTCATCTCGATGGTCATTGCCGACAAGAACAAAGAGAAGAAGCTTAGCGAACTCAGTCTCGACGAATTTGCCGACAACCTCATGGAATCGAGCAAAGAATCGAAGCGTCATACCTTGGACTGCATCAAGAACGAGCTCCTCAATCCCTTCTCAGACGGCCGTCACGAGTTCCGCCTACCGTCCCACTGGGAGATCGTTACGATGCTCACCTCCGAAACGCAAAAGTCCTTACGCATTGGTCTTATCGTCTCTGTCATGGTCACGCGCATCAAGGACAACTACGTCCACGTTCGCCTCGCATCTGGTATCGACGGCATCATCAACTGGGCTTATTTGGCGGAAACACCAATGACCAGCCAGGCAGAAGTCGAGAAGATAATTACGAAGGGACAGACACTCCCCGCCGTCATCATCCACGTCAAAGACGACCGCAACATTGCCGTCGAATTGTCTTCGCGCCCGACACATATCGCTGCCGGCGATGCGGAGTACCGCCGCGTTCGTCCGGAGGAGGAGTTTTACGACCAGGCTCGCGCCGAACGCGACAGGGAGATATTGCAGCGGAGAAAACGCCATGAGACTGGCCAGGCACGGCGCGTCCTCAAGCATCCCATGTTCCACAACTTCAACTCCCAGATGGCCGAGGAATACCTCGCACGGCAGCCACGTGGTGATGTAGTTATTCGACCTTCGTCGAAGGGCGCAAGCCATCTCGCTGTTACCTGGAAGGTCGATCACGGTCTTTATCAGCATATTGGTGCGCGGTCTGCTAGAGGTGCATCTCGCGGACCACTCACATATGTTCATAGATGTTACTGAGGTCGACGGTGACGGCAGTGCGAATATCGCTGGTCGCTTGGTTGTCGACGAGACCTATTCGTATTCCGACTTGGACGAGCTCATCGTCAACCACGTCAAGGCTATGGCTCGGCGTGTAGACGACTTGATGGCACATGAGAAGTTCAAACCCGGAACTCAGGAGGATTTGGGTGTGTTTCATCCTCCTGCACGCCGCGGCGACGGACTGAACCAATGTCACAGAGCACTTCCTTCGTGAATACGTCAAGGCGTACCCGACGAAGAGTATCTACGCCTTCTCTTTGAACAGGCAGCGGCCGGGTCATTTCAACATCTCCTTCCTAGCCAACAAGGATTCCCAAATCATAACTTGGGTATGTTCGCGGCAGTTAAGCCAGCCAATTCGTGCTAACACATTTCACAGCCGGTGAAGGTTACGCCTCAATTCTACCAGCTCTTCGACAGCACTGCGCCAAGTGTACCTCAACTTACTGACGCCTTCAAGCTCAGGTATGTACTGTAGTGTCTTGTGTGCGATTGTGTCTGACTTGCTGTAGGCATCTGCACGAGACAACGAAGGCTGCAGCCGGCGGTAAGACGCCCTACGGCGCCGGCTTGGGCATGACTCCTGCTGGCGGACGCACTCCTGGAGGACGCACCCCAGGCCATGCAACTCCCGGCAGAATGTCGATACGCCAGCCAGGACGCACTCCGAATCCGTATGCTCCCGCTCCTCCCGGCCCAGGATCGATGGGTCCCCCACCACTTCCAGGCGTTTACAGCGGACACCGTTGAGCTCGTTTTCTCCGTTAGTACACCATGTGCATTTGTATCTATATGCTTTCAGCCTTGCATCTTGTATCCAAGTAAAACAACACGCATTGTCATGCCAGATATGTGTGCTGTCGAGTAATGTACACGCATGCATCCAACTTCCGCGCGTTCACCGACGCCCTGCACCACTGCCGCGCCCTGCACCACCGCCACCCATCATCTTCAGCATATCCCCAAAGTTAGGCATGCCCCCGCCTAAACCGGGCATTCCGCCCATGCCTCCGCCACCCATCCCCATTTGCGACATCATTCCTGTCGCAGAAGACATGAGCATGAAGCTTCGGGAGACTGGGCAAGAACGTACGTTGCATCTCCTCCATTTCCGGACCACCCTCGCCACCCATCATGGCTTTCATCATCTCCTGTATGCCGCCCATCCCGCCCTGCCTCAGCTGCTGCTGCATGCCCGGCGGCATCGCGCGCTGCATGGCCTGTATTTGCGCTGGCGACGGCATGCCATTGAGCCCGCGTCCACGTCCTCCTGCGGCTGCCTGCATCTTCTGGGCGGCCTGGAGCCAGCCCTTCTTACCGCCGGCCTGCTTCGCCATGTGTGCCATCATGCGGTACTGACACAGCAGCTCCTCGACCTCGCGCACGCTCGTACCGCTGCCCTTCGCGACGCGCATGACGCGCCATGTGAGGCCTGTGGGCTTGCCGTCCTTCCCGACTTGCATGAATAGCGAGCCGTCCGAGTCAAGCTCCTGCGCGGTCATGCTATCCGTGATGAAGACCATGCGCTTTAGTCGCCGCGCGCCGTCCTCGTCAGACCCCTCCAGCATCTCCGCGGGCAGGCCGGGTATCATGGATGCAATTTTGCTTATTGGGCCCCTGCATATGCCTGCGTTAGTGAGGTGAAAGTGGTCGCATAGGTAGAACAGCGCACATGCTCATGACGTTTTGCACCTGCTCTTTCCAATCGCGTATGCTGAGCTTCCCCTCCTCGAACTTCTTCGCCATCTCCTTCTGCTTTTCTGGGTTCTGCATAGCGACGTCTTGCATGTGCTCCATGAGGCCCTGGACGTCGCCCATACCGAGCAGTTTGGAGATGAACGGTTGTGGCGAGAACTTGTCCAAGTCGGCCAAGTGTTCGCCAACGCCAAGGAAGATAATGGGCGTCTTTGTCGCCGCGACGCTGTAGAACGTCAGCCAAAGAGGGTACCCAGAAGGCCCTGGCTTACGCAGAGATAGCACCACCGCCCTTGGCGTGGCCATCCATCTTGGTGACAATAATGGCACCGAAGTCGCTGCTCTCCTTGAACGCTCGACTTTGAGCCTCAGCCGCTTGGCCTAAGAACGACCATTAGGTTGTGAGTACACAAAAACCATAGTCAACGTACCGATGCTGGCATCCAATACAAGAACAGTCATGTCGGGCTTGACGGCCTCACCGATTTGCACCATCTCTTGGAAGAGTTCGCTTTCTTGTCGGTGTCGTCCAGACGTGTCGACGATAATGACCTCGAATCTCTCCTTCTTGAACTTGGTAACACCCTGGGAAGCGATGGCGACGGGGTCCGTCTCCGTGTACGAGCCAAAGAAAGAGACCTTCGCCTTGGATGCCGACTGACGCGTCTGGTCGAAAGCGCCAGCACGGAAAGTGTCCGCGCAGACGATACATGACTTGAAGCCGCGTCGTTGGTAGTACGCAGCGAGCTTGGTACATGTCGTCGTTTTACCGTTGCCCTGTAAAGCATTTAAGATGGTAAAACATGTACATATAACGTGTACGCGCACCTGGAGACCGACTGCCATGATGACATTTGGCTGACCCTTCTTGGGCTTGTACGGCTCGACGCCAGGGTCCACAAGTTGCACGAGCTCGTCAAAGATTGCCTGAGCTCGGTCAGCGCGCCGCCCGCACAGAAAGGGTATGGTGGAGCACCTTGTGAACGACGTTACGTCGATTGGCCTCCTTGCCCTTGTCCGCGCCAGCCTCGAACGCGGCCTTGGCTTTCGCCTTGACCTTCTGTCGCAGAGAGGAGACGAGCTTGACGTTGACGTCCGACTCGAGTAATGCAGCACAGATTTCCTTCAGTAGAGCGTCGAGCACCTGCACGAGCATCGACGCGTTAGCAAGACTTATCACGGCGCACGCGGGCGCACCTTCTCGTCGACGACCGGCGCGCGGTTGAGCTGGGAGAGCGCAGAGTTGAGCTTGCGCCCAAGATCAGCCAGAACCATGGTGTCCGGATGCGGGTCGGTGACGCGAAAGCTGAAAGCGTGGCGGAGCAGCCGAAGTCCGAAGCTCGCGTCTTGCACGCGACGCGCTCACATCCATGGACAGCGAAAGCGAGCACGAAGTATTTGAAGACGGCGACGGCGACCTCGCTGGGGACGCGAGCGAGGCTGGCGATGACCAGGAGGACGAAGACATCCAGCTCGATGAGGGCGGCGACGATGAGACTGAGGGCGGCGAGGCGCGTCTCTGCCACATGTCGCGATGCCTCAATACTGATGTTATGCACGCAGGGGTCCGAAGAAGACGATGACGAAGAGGATGCTGACGACGACGAAGGCGACGACGAGGGCTCCGAGCAGGACGCCGGCGAGGACGAGTCAGAACAGTACGACGCGACTATGGACATCGACGCGTCTCAGCCCTCGACCGACCGGGGTCGCTTAGTTTCGCGTGCGTATTCCAACCTTGGCGTATATTCTCCTCGCTGAACATTTTCTAGAACGAGAGCCAGCTCCCATTCAAAGGTCTCTCTCCCCCGCGCATGCGCGCCGTGCATCGTTATACACCACGACGCCGACTGCCCGCTCATACACCATCGAGCCCATAGCTGCTATTCCGCATCCTGTTGCGACGCACTGTCTTGCCTCGTCGCTATGCTTCTCGCACCTTCTCACCGGGTCCCAAGATGGCTATATACGCAACTACGATGTCTTCGCCTCCTGCAACGGCAAGACGTTCCTCACCGCACCACAGCGACATCACTGTGGACTGGGCGACGCTCCAATGCGCGCTGGAATCCTCCGCTCATGGTGGGAGAGTACGACTCCCGTAGCAGGCCAGGAAGCCATCCCACCTGTATACTCGATGGCCGTGCACTCCGATGCGCTCTGGGGCCTCTCAGGCAATGCGGAAGGCAAGATTAGTCTCTTCACCATCCGACACGACCCCGGTCGTGTCGTTCATGTCATCCAAGGGCATCAGAAGGCGGTCTCTGCAATGTGTCTCGCGCCAGATGAGAAGGGCGCGTACAGTGCCAGCTGGGACAATCTCGCGATACATTGGGACCTCAATACGGGCCAGAATTCACGCACGTTCTCGGGCCACACTGCCCAGCTCACGGCGATTGCTGTTCGTCCGTTCAATGTTACTCCTCCTACTGCAGGACCGTCCGCACAGGCGGACAGCGATGCGAGGTCCGAGGCCTCCTTCGATGACCTCTTTGACGAAGACGAAAACTCTGGTAGCCGTCCGGGCTCTAAAGCGGGTGGAGGCCCGGGATTATTGCTACCTTCTTCGCAGCGTAATGCCCTAGCAATCGGCCGAGGTATTGCGCAGTTGGAGGGGCCTGCGTACTCCGAGTTCTCGCAGGACATGCTCTTGACGGCATCGATAGATGGGCAGATAGTGCTTTGGGATCGACGCGTACGGGATCGTGCTGGGCGTTTAGACATGGGCGACAAATGCCCGCCGTGGTGCATATCCGTACGCACACCTCGTATTGGCGAAAATTGCCATTCACCGCTCATACATCGTACAGGCATCTTGGTCCGCCGACGGCTCCCAAGTATACGCCGGACGCCGCAACGGAACCATCGACGTGTGGGACGTTCGCCAACTCGGGCTCAAGGGCCAGAACACACCGCGTGTCCTGAAGATACTGCGCAATCCTGGCAGCTCGGGCATGGTATCCTGCGTCACCGCGTTCCCTGACGGACGACATGTTGCTTGGTTAGCCACCGTCATGGCTTCCCTTGTGCCTCTGTGCATTGTTGATGTTGATGAATTGCAGTGCGTCGCAAGACAACATTCGGCTGTGGAATGTCCAAGATGCAGACACCCGTTCCCGAAGCTTAGGGTTCAAGATCATTGCGGGACACCATGGCGGTGTTGTCTCCCAAATCTGTGCGCAGAACTTTTTATGGGTAGCACTTTGTATATTTGACTCACCTGCCGCGTAGTGGTTGATCGTGGAAGTAGGTTCATGGTCACTGGGAGCGGAGATCGCGGATGGTTCGGAGAGTCCACAAAGACCGTGCTCGTGCATGAGATCAAGCATCTTCAGTGAGGACCTGTCCTCGCATGCTTGAGTTCCTTGCTGTGTGCTTCTGCGTAGTTGACACTGTTTGTCTTGGTTTCGTTGTCGTGCTGGTCTCAAGTGCTGTCACGCCGGCTTCTGTACAATACCTTGTATCCTTAGCCTGAGATATGTGTGGCTCTTACTGATTTCTCAGTCACAGGATTGTGGCAATGTAAGTTATGAGCTTACAGCGGACCTTAAGGCGGAGCAACTTTTTGTGAGAGATAATAAGTTAAATTGCAAAAGGGAGGGTATGAAGTGATGAAATGCTTGTGCGTGCGCTCGTACACATGCTCGAACAACTCTTCTCGTTCTCGTCTTGTCGTCGTGCTGTGTAAACAGCTTACAATCCACCCTTCGCCGCCGCAATCCAGTCGGCACCGGCGTGGCTCAGCTGCCATGCCATGACACCACCGGCCTTGTTGCCCTTGGAGGAGATGCAGGAGCCGATGTCAGCCGGGGTCATGATGCCGTTGTTGCCGTCACCGGGGCCACCGGGCTTGCCGATAACAATCTTCTCGATGGGGATGCCAGAGGCGGCGATCTCGTTGACGGAGGTACCAGCGAAGAAGTCAGGGCTCTTGTCGAAGAGACCAGCACAGTCCTCGTAGTAGCCAGCGCCCTGGTTGTAGAATTGAATCTAAAAATACGGGTGTTAAGACTTATGTGCAATGACAAGGGCGAAAATTGGGGGCTTACGTTGTAGAAGTCGATCATGTCGCCGACCTCCTTGTGGACCTTAAGGTACGCGCCGTTGGGGTAGTTGCTCGCCGTGGTGAAGTACGGCGCCTGGGGAGCGTGCGTGATGACATACTGCGGCGACGGGAGCGCCGCGCGGAGGGTCTTGGTCAGAGTGATGAGGAAGTCCTCGCCTCCGCCCGTCGCGGTCTGGAAAGAGCCAGAGTCCTCGTAGTCGACCTGCAGATGTCATGAACATGGGAGTACAAGGAACATAGGGAGGACGCACATCTACACCATCGAGACCGTACTTCTTGACGAAGTCCGCGACGCTGTTGCCAATCGCCACTGGGTCTCCACCCGAGAGGAGTGGGTACTCCGTAGCGCCGAACATCGACACACGGATTGTCTTGCCTGCGGCATGGTAGCTATCCGACACAGACTATGCGTGCACGTGGATCAGCATTCGACTGCGCGGCGCCTCGATTACGGAAGCTCACCTTGCGGGTAGCATCGTCCATCATGGTCCATACTGCGGCAGCATCCCAAGCACCAGCAGACAGCCAGAAAGCGAGGAGACTGCGCAGAGGTTAGTCTCATGTTCCGAAGGTGCGGCGGAGATCGCGCACAGGTCATTCCAGTCGCCGAGGCTCTCAGCGGTCGGGAACGTTGAAACATCGACGCCGGTGTCGGAGTAGACGCTGAAGTAAGGGCCCTTGCTGCCAGTTCCACCGCCGCCACCTCCGGAGGTCTCAGTCGGGGGAGGTGGGGGCGCCTCCGTCGAAGTCGGCGGGGGAGCAGGGGTGGTGGAAGGAGCTGCAGTCTCGGTGGGAGGAGGCGCAGTCTCAGTAGGAGGAGGAGGCGGGACCGGGGTCGACGTAGGGGCGCCGCATTGGCGCTTGGCGGGTGCGACCATAGTCGCGTTGAATGGTGCAGCGACCGAGAGGCCAGCGTGGAGGAGGGCGACGGCCGCGGCTGCGATCGTGGACGACTTCATAGTGAATAAAAGGTGGCGACGACGACGAAGAAAAGAAATAAAAAGTGAGAAAGAGGTCGAAGAAGAAAGTGGAAGAGAGAAAGATCTGTGGGAGATCCATGCACATGGCCGGCTTGGGTTATATACCATCCGCAATGCGGTGAGCACCGTTGCGAAGTTGGCGCATCATGATCTTGCGCCCTGCTATTCCTGGGCCGACACACCGCCACGCCTGCGTAAGGCATGCCCAACACCTGTGGCAGAACGTCAAGATGGATCGGCCACGCGCAAATCTGCCCACGAGTCTCCGAGTAGTACTCCGAGTAGTATAGGTGTGCAAGAAGTCGAACGTTATCGACTTATTGGGGGCGGCGACGACACCAGTACGTGCTCCAGCGGAGCGCGCTACGCGGCCATGCTGTGGGGATGACAAACGGTGCCTTCAGGCGCGCCTAACCTGCGCCTAACGAGTATCCTCGAAACATCCATCGTCATGGTCCTCCTCTGTGCTGCTTACTTTGGTGAA
Source organism: Exidia glandulosa HHB12029 (assembly GCA_001632375.1). Lineage (NCBI taxonomy): Eukaryota > Fungi > Basidiomycota > Agaricomycetes > Auriculariales > Exidiaceae > Exidia > Exidia glandulosa. The sequence goes on along the minus strand of KV426152.1, from coordinate 53,737 downwards.
CTTGTCGCACCTCAAAGGGTCATACGGGGCAGAGGCGATCCAGCATAGCGTATAGCGGTGGGCGTAACCAAGACCCCAAGTAGACTGGCACGATGCCAGACGACGACGACGACGAAGGCAGTGGCGTCATCGCTTGATGAAACCAGGAATACTCTGATCCCCAGATCGGCAAGCACGGGTAAAAGTGCACTCAAGACACTGTAGCCCGCGTCGTGTAAGTTGACGTGAATCGTATGGTGAAGATCCAGACAGAGCACATGTTCTGTGGGGAATGTACTCCGATGGTATCTCTACTTCAACCTCACCTGGGACAACAACGAAGACACTGCTCCCAACGGCAATGTGGAGTAGTAACGATGTAACACTGCGGTGCACAACAGGAGGAGACACTGCGAAAGGAATTGCGGCCTCCGTCCCCCGTGACTGGTACCCGGCGTCGTACTGTCCTTAGCATTCCTACAAGCGATATAATTACATAGTACTTGACCGTACACAATTCATAAAGCGACGGTACCAATAGAAATGATTACAGTATTCGAAGCGTCAGAGAACCTTACTCTACGTCTGCCCATAAGACGCAACGACCGCTACCATTGCCACTCGCCGCGCGGGCCAGAATACTAGGATGAGACGCTGTAACAGCTTGCACAGCAGTGATCCTTATGGGCAAGTCTAAGGTTAGTAGGTGTATGCGAAAAGCAAAGTTTGAGGTTTACGCACTTCGATTTGTCCTGCAAACGACCGACAACATCTCCCTGCAACACGTTCATATATTGCCAGTCAACGCAGTAGCTAAAGCCGCAGTACCTTGAACGTGACGATGTCCAGTGAATGCTTCATGTTCCCGACCTGAGAGGGAAAGACGTTAATACTTCAGCTTGCCTTCGGACCATTCAACGAGCGCTACGCACCGTGAAATGGGGATACGCGTCGGGGTTTGGGCTCCATACAGCTTTGAAGACGGTTAACCAGCGACCCTGTCGTAACGTGAGGACAGTCAAGAGGAGTCTCAGGAAATCCTGACCGTTTGGCAATCGTGGTCGATGTGGCCCGACGGACGGAAGCTCGCCAACACGCCGTTTTGACGCAGCTTATCGGGCCAGACATTCCAGTCTGCATCGAGTGAGTCAGACCACGATCCAAGTTCACGCAGTGTAGGACTCACATCTCAACTTGTCGTCGTAGGATGTCGAGACGATGAACCGCCCAGTCGGATTCCAGTACGCCGAGCTGCACGATTGACCGTGCTGCCATTCGCCCTTAAGAGTCCCTTTGCCGTCGCTAGACTTGATGAAGGTCTCCACATCGTCGAAGTCCGCCGTCCTTGGATAATACTCCTCATCCGTAGCGGGTACTGGGGCAGAAACATTGACCGAGTCGACCGGAATCTGTGCCAACTTCCGGGCATCCCAGAGTCTGTTCCCGCCCCCGCGTAAGTAATTCGGCGAGAGTATGAAGAGGAGGAGAAGATAGCTTACTTGAGATAGCGACTGTTGCTCGCTGTCAGCAGGGCGAACGGGTTCGTAGGGTTAACACTGATTGAGCCAATCTTGTGTTGCGCGATCTCGTAACGCGTCGCCTGGCTCTTGTGCGCGCGGAGGTCCATATGCGTGAGTCCACCAAGGGCATCCGAGATCCACAGCTCGTTTCCCTGAGGCGGGAGGTCGAGACCAGTGACGAGCGTGTCACCGAACGAAATAACTTCGCGCGAGGCGCCAGACGTGAAGCTCCACTGGCGCACAGTGCAGTCGTATGCGGTCGTGAAGAGCGAGTGCGCGTCGATCGGGTCGAATTTGATGCTGCTAATGGACGACTTGGAGGTTGCAGGCCAGTGCATCTGCAGACGCCAGTAGCGCCCACCCTCATCGCTCACGACTGTGTTGCCGTCATCGTCTATATGCTCCTCCGCAGGTGCGCGCGCATCCCAAACACCAAGCTGGCCGTGCTTGTCACCGAAGAATATAAGGTCTTTGCTCTATAGGTAATCGTGAGGGAAAGGATCGTCGACGAGCACGCGTCGAGAACGTACGCGTTCCGGGTGGTAGGCCATGGAATAGATCCTATCTTGCGTGACCTTCGCGCGACTGACCACACGCATACTCTTGATCGCGTCCTTGAGCGCGCCGAGATCGCGATCCTCGGTCTCCTTGTCGTCCCACGTCATTGACTCGTCGCCGACCAGCTTTGGCTGCTTCAAGTCGCATGTGACGCGCAGAGTCTGACGCAGGGATACGAGGTCCTCGTCGCTGAGGTCAGAGCCAAGAATGGTAAGGTCGAGCTGCTCGTGCCTCGGGCGCTGTGTAAGGCGTGAGACTCTGAGCATTGGAGGCCACTAGCAGTCCTACCTTCGCAGCACGCGCCTTCTCGTCAGCTTCCCACTGCGCCTCTTCGTCCTTCCTCCGTTGCTCCTCAGCTTCAGCCTGCTGCAAGTTAGACGCCGCTGCCATAAGATGTGGCGGGGACTGACCTCGCGCTGGCGTTTCTGCTCCGGGGTCTCGTTGGGGTCGACATTCACGCGCTTGAGTCGCGTCGAGGCGCGTCGCGGCGTCGGCGCATCCTCTTCGGCCTTACGCTTCGGTTTGCGGGGTTGTACAGGTTTCGCTTTGGTCTTGGGCGTAGCTTTCGGCACGCCGAGCGCGTCCGCGGTGTTCTCAAGCTCGAGCTCGGCGAGCAGCACGCGATTCTTGGCCAGATTCTCCTCGCGCAGCTTTTCGCTGCATTATGTTTAGTTAAGCGCGCGCCTAGAAAGGTCTGACGCACAAGTCCGGCATGATTACGGGTGGTTGTGGAGAAGAGTGGAGTGTCGCGGTTCGCTCTCCGCTTCAAAATACTTCTGGGAAAAGACTCGTATAGTCGATACAAAGACACCAGTACGATTACAGACAACGGCAACAGCAAGTGTGGAGAGCGCGACGGTCAGACTCAGGAAAGTAATGGTGAAAGGGCGTAACGTAAAACCCGTCTAGGCGATCTCCAGGATGGCCGTCTCCAGCACGCGGAACTCTTTGCTGTCCTTCATCCGTTCGCTCCACTCCACGATGTCCTTCCAGTTGTGCGCCATCGCCTCCTTCTCGCCTGCACCTGCGAATGCGGGCATCTCCTCGTCCGCGACGCCGCGGTACATGAGGAACAACCGCATAAACGCGCACGACTCTGTCGTCACTGCAACATCGATAGCTGCGCGTAGGCGGTTGGGCGACATGAAGCGATACGCAATGTTGCGGTGCGCGTTCCAATGACAGAGATTCGACCTGCGAACATTCAACGCCAAATCAACGAGAATCAGTGACGACGCACGTTATGAAGTTGGTGCGGTCGCGCAAGCTGACGCCAAGCTCCTCCATGACTTTCAGTATATGCGGCACGAACTCTGCCGAGCTCATGGCGAACGAGTTGTACGGCGCGATGTATGATGCCGGGTCGAGCAGCGCCATGTCCGGCAACGCCTCGTAATAGATGGAGGTGATGACAATATTGCTCTCAAAGTGCTCGAGGGCGCCGTTCGGATGGACGCGGAGGAAGAACTTGACCTTGTTGTCCGCAATCGCCTCCGCGGGCGGCCATGTTACGCCTAGCTTCCACATGGGCGCAAGCGCGAGCGTGATGTCGACGTATTGTTGCTGTGGCGCTAGCACGGACAAGTTGAACCGCGCGACGGGTGGCTTGACGGCCTGTGTGAGCTTCGCCATCGTGCGCGAGTCGAAGAAGAAGCCTTCGCCAAGTCCGTCCGCGAGACGCGTGCCGCTGAACTCCATCTTGTGCACGTCGCCGGCGTGTGTTATGTCGATCTTGCCCCAGAACGAGCCGTCGACGACGGTACCGTCTTCGGTCTTGGACATGTCGAGGTCGTCCGAGGTGATCGTCGTGTCGATCGCCACGACCTGTCCCGGATTGAGCTCGAGCTTGAATGTGGCCGGCATCTCTAGCACGGGCGGCGGCGGGGGTAGTGCCCTGTGCGCGGGGTCAGTTGGGATGGGCGCTCGACAGCGGCGACGAACGGAACGTCAGGTGGCGGCGGGGCATCCGACACGATCTCGATGCGCATCAAGTTGGTGCCCTGCGTCGCTATCTGGTACGTCTCCTCCGACGTGAGCTGCGAGGATGATGAGCGGGAGAACGGCGGTGGGAGCGTTGCAGCATACCCAGACGTAGGGTGTTTGGACCATTCGCTGAAAGACGCTCAGCGATGATGTGCGGTGTGCAGTCACTGCCTACTCACTGCAGCCTGCCATGGGAGATACTCGACGGGGATGCGGAGGGCGAAGGGGACGCCTGGTGCTGGCTGGACCCATTCGCGGGCGAGAGCGTCTACCTCCTGCGGGCGGTGGATCGGTGGAAGATCTGGGAGGCGGGAGTGGCTAACGCACCCCGAAGGTGTTGGGAAGTATGCGGAGCGTTTCCATCTCGCCATGTGCGAGGGTGAGCATGCGTGTGGGTCGCGAGACAGCCATTGCGGGCGACTTTCCCTGTCGAGCGGGTGAAGGGTTGAGCGAGAGTCAGGCCAGGAAAGAAGGGATGCTCACGGCTTTATTTGGGTACCTTTGAGCAGAACCGGGTCTGGGGGGACTTGTGAGATTTGTCGAGACGAGTGGGAAGAAGCGTTACGCCGGCGAGAGGAGCATCTGCGCGCGCGTGTTATAAGCATCCTTGCAGCATGGGGGAGTCACCCAGCGCGCACACACCGTCAGCCAACGTCAGGGACTCGAAACTCGCTGCCACACGCAAACCACGAGGCTGAATCGGCTGGAACGGCCTTCAGCTCCGACCTTCCACCTTCCATTCAAAATGCTCGCACGCCCAATCGTCCGCTCGACCACACGCGCGCTCCTCGCCAGGCGCTACACGCTCGATGTCAAGCTGCCCGACATATCCCGCGACCCGCAAGCTGAGGCCTTAGAGCCGCAAGCCAAAGTGGTCAGTAGCCCATGATCTTGCTGCATGCATCCTCACCCGCGTCTGCAGCCGTTCGTGTACGACTTCTGGGACTCAAAAGCAAAGAACGCGGCGGCGGCGGCTCAGGCGGCAGCGGAGGCGGCAGCGACTACGCTCCCCGGTCTGCCCAAGGTCATCACCGCCGCGGGCACCGCTACCCATCTCGGCGGCGGGCCTTCCTCGAACGCGTACGAGCCGCCGATCGAGCAAGCCCAGCCCGTAATACGCACAGCCGGCCAAGTCTCTGGCGTCTGGGGTGGTCTCGCAGACGACATCGGTCTGCCGTCGACCGACGAAATCAGAAACTCGCTTGCCAAAATCACGGACCCCGCCTCCACGCCGCCGCTCCCGAAGTCGAAAGACCTGACGGAGGACGACAAGAAGGGCCTCTGGATGCTCGTGGGTCTCATCGCCGGCGGCTGGATCGCCGGCGGTATCTTCAGCCCTCGCAAGCGCACGCAAGAACACTAGACGTCGAGTTGTGCACTTAGAAATAGTATCCTTATTGTGTTCTAAAGACAACCCCCGTACGATACGATACGATAAACGCACATTCGTTGAACTGTACGTAGAGACTGCTGCAACCACCACTTGCACGACGCGCGCGCGAGAAGCCGGCATGCGTCTTGCTCTCCTCCGTCGTCCACTTCCGCGCACGGCGCGCCAGCTACACGACCTCGTCGGTCCACCCGACCCGGTCTCGAACCTGCGCAAGGTCGTCTATGACCGCGTGGAGGAGTCCAAGACGCCGCACCCGTACTCGGTCAACGAGTTCCCGCCCAATACGAATCTGACCGACCCCGACGGCGCGCAAGCACGGCTCGACCTCGAATGGAATATCGCGCGCGGTCGCTTGGACTCGTTCAACCACCATTTCTGGGCAGACGTGCGTTCTGTCTTTCCACGCGTTCGCGCTGCATTGAACACACCGCGCTATGCTCTAGAACAACGCGCGCTTCCACGAGGAGAAGGCCGACGTGCTCGACGCCGTGCCCGAGCCGCGCACACCCGAGATGCTCGAGCAGGCCCTGTCTGATTTCTACCGTGACTGGTCCGTCGCGGAGACTGCGCGCCAGAAGCTGTACAACCGCTCCTGGCACAAGTCGAACCGCTACCTGCTCTTGCTCGCGCTGCGCAAGCGGTACGAGATCATTAACAACGCGTACGGGCGGTTCTTCCGTCCCGACGAGGACGCTATGCCCATGATCCCAGAAACAGACGAGGAGGCGAACACGTTCACGGCGAGCCTCACCGCGGACCGCGATCGAGCCATTAGCAGTCCAAGTAGCAGTAATGATAGCAAGAGCGAAAACAAGACATAATCTCAGTAAAACAGCATTATAATTTTGTTACATTCACAGCATCATCGCGGCGTCCTCGTCCTCGTCGATGCGCTCCTCGCGCTCCCGCCGCGCAACGGCCTCGTACAGCGTCTTGATGTCGAATGACTGTAGATGCGCACACTCCCACTCGAAGTCCTCTGCAAGCTTCATCCGCTCTCGCGGCGTCAGCCCAGGCCAGCGCGCGTCAACGTCCGCCTCTAGTGGCGCCTGGAGAATGAGCTGTGGCACGAGCACGTACTCGGCCGGGATGCCTTCGCCCTCCGCCACGTCGCGCAACGTGTGATAGAGCGCCGTGCGCCGCATGCGTGTCACGAGCTGCTCGTCCGTCAGATGCGCCGTGTTTTGTATGCTCGCCCAACTACGTATCATCAGTCAAGCTGGCTAAGCAAGGTGGAAGATTGTCCATACTCGTCGTGCAGCAGGATACGTCGCCAAATATTACCCAGCGCGAGGCGACGACGTGCGTCTGGGACCGCGTCGCCGGCACGGTAGAGCAGCCGTAAGGCGTGCGCGAACGCCCCGGGCGAGGCTGAGTTGTCCTTCCAAGTCATGACATCGATCAGGTCCTCCGAATCCAGAGCGCGCCCTTGCATGAGCAGCCTGACAAGGTTCCGGAACATCTACACGCCGATATTTGTATCAGCGGACGTTCCCAGACAAGATAACTGGTAGTTACGAACCGCTGCGCACGACGGCCGCGACTCCTCGAGTTGCCGCCCATGGACGGCCATGATGTCGTCGACAACCGCCTCGAACGAATCTTCAGACATATCATTGACCGACTCGCGGAAGTCCCGCACGAGCTCCTTGTGCCACGCAATGAAGTCGAGCCCGTAGTTGAACTCTACATTGACGTGTAAGCATTGTATGCACAGGTGATGGTCTGCCATCGCACCTTGTGTCTCCTCCTCGTCAACTGCATCACCTGGCTTAACTTGCGCCATCATACACAGTTTACCGATACTGAGCATGAGCTACAACAGCGTGAGCACATCCAGTTACACTTTCACGCATCGACTTGCCTGCTTGCCAGCCGTGGTAACTTCCGTATCCGACGCTCTGAGCAAGGCGTCTGCAGCGTCTGCATGCCTCCTCTGCGTGACGTCCTGGATCCACGATAACCTCGGGTTCTCGTTCTCCCTGAAGAACTCGTCGACAAGGCGCGGATGCAGCTCCGCGTTCTCAAACAACCGCTTGCCCATCCCTACGACGCGCAAAGATATCAGACGAGCCGAGGTATACACTGGCAACCTGCCAACTTACCGCGCTCAATCCAGAAGGAATACAGGTCAAACGCGTAGTCTTCTTGATAGGTTTCAGTGTAGAGTTCCAGCTGCTCGTCGGGCTCCGCGATGCGCTCATGACACAGCTCTGTGAGTGTGCGGTAGTCGCGGTACTCCTCAGCGAGCTTGAACGCTTCGTTCACGCATCCGCGGTTCACTGCAGAACATTCAATAGCCCGTGCAACGACGTCAAAATGAACCCCCTTACCCAGTGTGCGTAGCACTTGCGGCCGCTGTAGAACGAACTGCTCCTCAAGCAATGCGCGTTCCCGCTCATTCCCAGTGCCTTCCCGCGTCGCCCTAGCATGATAAGTCAGCACGGTATCGACAATAATAATGCTAGAAGACGAACCTCTCGAGCCAAGCAAGTCGCTCGCTGAACGCACGCAGAACCTCCGTCCCAAGATCACAGAACTGCCGTTCGACCTCTGCATCACGTCTGGCCCGCTCCGCCTCCGAGTCTCCATAGGTCACCAAGAGTTTATCGGTCTCCTCAAAGAGGCCTCGCGTGGTCTGTAATACACCCTCGCCGCTGGTCCACGGCTCGGCATAATACACCGCTGTCGGCCCACTGGCGAGTCCATAGAGCGCTGCGTGGCGTTCCCTGAACTCGTGTGCGGCCTCGAGCACTTTCTAGGGGTACGCTCAGATACCATTTACAACTAGGGCATGTGCGTGACTTACGAGAACGACGCGGTTGGCTTCGCAAAGGACGGCAGGTAGGTCACGGCTGCCTTCGTAGGACTGGGCAGCATCGCGCGTAATGGCGGCAAGTTTTCGCAGGAGCGCGGGCAGGTGGTGTATCTGCGCGCCATGAAATTAAGTCGGTCGTGCTGCACAAGGTAAAGTGTACCACGCACTTCGTTCTTGAAGAATGCACGAACAAGATCGTCAGCTTCCAGTGCACCTGCCTCGTGCATGTACAGCTCGATCGCGTGTACAAGCACATCGTTATGCTCTCCGCTGTCATTTCGTCTAATCAAGGCGAATTAGAGAGAAAATGCAACGGGAGTAAAGCCCATACCTCGACTCGTTGTAATATGTCCACAATTGTTGTGCCGCATACAACCGTTCTGCGTCGTACTGCAGATTTTGTCTTGACGCAGGCGAGAGCTACATACAAATTAGCCGAAATACAGCCGTAGAAAATACCGACGCACCTTTTGTTGGACCGCATTGTCGTTAATGAAGTGTATGAGAAATGACAACCTTGACATCCTGTCCTGCAGCTGAGTAGTTAGGTCCACTGCGGGCTTGACCAGCTCGGGGTCTACAAACCAGTCAAATCGACTTTTAGAAGGGGGTAGCACAATCATACCTGAAACCAAGACTGCATGGCTCAGCATCTCGGACCCGGCCATGAGGTTTCCGCCGTCTACGTCCGGCGGGAATCTGAAGCTGAGTGGGTTCTGCATGCGTACATCAGTAGATATCGATTTCAACACACAGAATACGCACGTCCGGAACAGGCCCATAAAGAATGGCACGGGTCATGACTTGGCGCAAGAGTGTAGCGCCGACAACCTCCTCGTCATCGCCTTCCCGCTGCGTTGGCGCAGACCCGACAGTAACGGCGAGCATCATGTTATTGAGGAGGACGCGCGCCTCACTCCCGTTCAAGGCAAAGCCGAATATACGGTCTCCGGCATATTTGAGGCGCGCCAGCTCCTGGAACTCGCTCTCGCGGAAGCTGAGCACAAGTGCATCGCTAAATTGGACGAGCACTGCGTCACCTTCCCGCACGAGCGCCATGCGTGGTGTATGGGCAGGACGAGAGGGCTCATACGACAGTCCCCGCGATGACGCGAACTCCATCGTGCTCGCGACGGGTCGTAGCTCGACGAGTTCATAGAGACGGCGTTCATCGCCCTGGTGAGAGAGGAGGAGCGTCACAACACCGGTACTGCTGGAGACGACGACATCGAGTAGCTCGAGATCAGCTAGACCAGTTTGGTCGCGGGAGAGGCGCTCGACGAGCATTTGGTGTAGGTTCGGGACAGCATCACCTCCAAACTGCTCCCAGCCTTCAGGTGAGACAAGCCAACGCTGCAGTGCATCCTCCGTAAGGACCCAAACATCTTGACCTTGACGTGTTTTTGCGCCCAGTGCGAGCGATACGACGCAGCGAGTCGATGGGCGGGGAGAGTTGCTGCTCCACGCGAAGATGTTCCACGAGCTCTGCTGAGATGCCGAGAATGGCGAAGCAATAACATGGCCGTTCGTAGACACGGCGATACGGAAGAGCCGTCCAGCAGATGTCGACGCGACGTAAAGGAGGTGCTGCAGTCGTTGTCAGTACAATGAACAATGAATGGAGTGAGACTTACATCGCAGCGGTGAAGAGCAACGACCTGCTCGCCGGACTGTAGCATGAGCTGGTTGGAGACGAAGCCTTCTGCGCCAGATAGACCAACGCCTATCGACTCCCAGAAACGCAGTTCACCGGTTTGGGAGATGAGTATGAGGCCCGGTTCGCGCAGCGGTCCATAGTGGACGAGCGAGGCGACAGGAAGGGTAAGGTGCGTCGGCGCGGTAGAGCGGGGTGCAAGACCTGGAGAAGGAAAGAGATAGCAGGTTATCGAGCCTCGCGTCGTGGCCTGTGTGCTTATGAGCTTCAGCAGGTTGGGCGCTGTGGCTACTCGCTCACCTTCGGCTGCCAGACAAAGACGGTGTGGGGTGAGACGAGAAGCGCGTAGCCCGTGAGCGCGTCGACTGTGCCAGAGAACTGGTCGCCGTAGAGGTCTGCGCGACGCGTGAGCTGGACGCGTTTGGGGGCGCGGGAAGTTGGACGCGCACCTGCGGACACGAGAACATGGCGCACTTCGAGGGGAACGTTGCCGTGGAAAGCGATGGTGAGCTGGTCCGAGTGCGAGAACACGCTGCGGTGCGCGGCGTCGAGCGTTCTGTCCGGGGAAGCCTGGCCATGGGCGAGGTGCAGCGCGACGTCGTCGTGCAGCATGGAATTGTGCAGACGCAGCGGCTGCACAGAGCCAGCGCGCGTGGGCGGCGTGACGACACGCGACTGGGGCACGCGTGACGCCCGTCGACGCTGGCCTGCTGGCGGCGGCGACGCGGAGAACATCGTCCGGGGTTGAAACGAGACGCGTCGGGTTCAACTTCAACCCGCCTTTTCCCTTTCGCCGCTATGACGGACAGCGTCCCCACACAGAACGGCGCGGTCACTTATCAGACCTACAAGGCGCGTTCTAAGGCTGTATATCTATAGTCCCATCTAATTAAGCGCTCACAGTCCAAGCGAGCGTCGACGCAGCATGTGCGCGCGTCGAGCTTCACTGATCACAACCCGCCCCTGCTCGCCGATGGCGGCCCAAGGAGGCCGCTCTCCATGCTCGGCTCGCTGCCAACGGTCAACAGCCTCGCAGCCAGCCAGCCCGCAGTCGAGCCGGTATTCCAGCCGACGCCGCCGCGGACGCCAGACAAGTCGGCAGACCTCGCCCTCCCGCCGCCAGCTATCGTGTCCACCCCAGCCGCCCTCGTCTCGCCGCCTCTCACGGTCGTCACACCGCCAGCGACCGCGCAGTCACCCATAAGCGAGAGCCCAGACGCGTCCTCCAGCAGCTCATTGCCCCCGTCGCCGTCCAGTGCTCGTCCACCGTCAGTGACAGCTCGCCCGGGTTCTACTTTCCGTCGACTCCCGGCCAAGTCGACAGCGCCCCATACGCCATCGCTGCTCAGTCCTGCACGCGCGGTCCGCACAGCCAGTAGCGCGAGCTCGCAATATACGCCCTCGCTTCTCCGATCGTCGGACGTGTTCGACACATCTGCCCCCTCCACGCCCACCAAGCGCCCAGACTCCTCGCTATCTACTCGGCCCGCTCTCTCGCCCACTCCCTCTACGCGTCCTGAGCTCTCCCCGGCACCGTCCGTACGACAATTAGACCCGCCTGTACCGTCACCGGGCTCCTCGCGCATAGCCAGTCCGACTCCCCCGGCCGTCTACCAGTCGCCCCGCCGTCCCCCGGCCACGACTCCGGGGTCTTCGACGTCATCTGCCCGTCCAGCGCCATACCGTCCAGGATTCCAGCCGAAAGGCGTCTATCGTCCGCGCACAGATGAGTTCATCGCTGCGCGGTCCGCTGCACGCGATGTAGGTCGCATTGAGCAGCAACGCTTAGAACGTCGACTGGACAAGGTTAGTTTGCATGTGTGTCCTCCGCACCCAGGGCTTGCTGACATCGCCCCAGCTTGTCGACTTGCACTTCTCGCCAGGTCCGCGTCCCAAACCGTCTGCTACCTCGAACGGTCGCCGTGCCTCTTCCTTCTTTGAGACACTAGACATCAAATCCGCGTCCCCTTCCGAACTCCTCCGTGGTGTCTTGTCTGGCGGGACCGCGGAGAGCACGAGTAAGAACGACATCCGCAACGCCGAGCAGGCAATCACGCCATGGGAGGACGACGCGCTCGCGTCGTCGTGCCGTCTTTGCTCCGCGTCGTTCCATCCCATAACGAATCGCAAGCACCATTGTCGGCTTTGCGGTCGCATCATATGCGCTCTGCCGCCCAAAGCGCCACAACGGCCGCAAACGTGCTCGCTGCTCTTTGTCGCGGATCCGCGGACTGGCGCGATTGAGGAGGTTGGCGAGGGTGTGGACTACGGCGTGAAGAAACGCGGGGCGCAGCTTGACAAGAAGGCCAAGGCGGACGAGGACAAGTTCCTCAAGGGCGTTAGGATATGTAGGGAATGTCGACCCACACTCCTGTACGTGGATGAATGCGCTTCCGCATTGCTCGTTGTGCTGATGACGTCGCTTTCTAGACGCAAGCAGTATGCAGTCGAGCAGGCTGCGCTGCCGACCTTTGCGCGCTTATACGAAGCCATGCTGCTTGTCGAGAAGGAGTTGGAAGACTCCCTTCCCGCATTCCAGGAGATGCTCCTCGCTCTCAAGTGCGTCCTTATTCGTCATATTGACACGCTCACAGCTGTCTGATGAATTTCCCACTCCTAGTAACAATCCAGAGGTCCAATCTTCAGAAGCCAAAGCGGCGCGGAAACGCCTGCTCGACGCGTTTGCCGACTACGACGCGCTCTCGAAACGAATTATCGGACTTCCATGTGCTCCGGGCTCCTCCCAGGAGCGCGTCCAGACCTCAATACGGACACGCGCAAACCTTTTCCTGCAACAACACATGTTTCCCCTCCAAGCCCTTCCGCGGCCTTCTACCGGCAAGAAGAAGGCGAATGGGACAGGCGCGGCCACTGCAGTAGAGGATGTCGATGCGAAGCTTGCCATGGCGCTCCAGCCGTTGCTCGAGCAGGAGAAGCTCCTTGAGAGTATGGTCGAGGAGGCACGCTCGCGGCGGAAGTTCGAAGACGCACGGACGATACAGACGAGTCTGGAGGAGATACGCGTCGAGATAGATCGGATATTGGAGAGCGGACAGGTAGCGTTGAGTGGCTGAACAGAATACAGATCTCGATGTCTTAGCCGCGTGACGCATGAACTGGCGTCGGATTTAGCAGGAGAAAATGCTGTGAGTATTAGAGCGAATCTTCGTCGGGGTCGTGACCACCATAGAATGCAAAGTTCGACCGATGCTACCTATATCGTCGTCGCCGACGTGATGTGGAGGTGATAGTCAGTTAAAGACAGCTTGAATGACAAGAGGTTGGATGGCATTGACGACAGCATGATTGGAAAACAGTGGCTAAAGAGATACAACAGCATACATATGTGGCACACAGCGATGATAGAAACCGACTCTAAAACTTCGGGCCAGACTCGTTGGTAAGTGTTTGAAGGAAAATGTTCAGATCGTCCTGGTTGATCTCGATGATACTGGTATCAAACGAGCCGTGTCGCGTCCGTGCATTGCACTTCGCCTTGGCTTGGAGGAATGCTAGGCCAAATTGACTGGAAAGGGGGCTAATGTCAATGCTAGAAGAGACACGAGTTCAGTACACTCACTTTCTTCGAATATCTCCGAATTCCAAAGCGGAAGTCACACCGACGACGAGGTAGCGCTCGGCCTTCTCATCGAGGCACGCGACCACGAACGGTAGGCTCTTGCGCTTCTTGGCTTGCTTGCCGTCGGCGACTTTGTCACGCATGGCCTCGATGAGCCAGAGGGCGAGCCGCGCGAGAACGCCGGGAATAGTGAACAGCGCGAGGTCGGGCCCCTGCTGCAGGATAACAACACGATGACCATGCATGGTGCGGATATCCTGCTTGTCGATGATGGAGGTGCCTTGGCGTATAATGGCCTGGTGGAGCGCACGCGCCAATTTCAACGAGTCGTTAACGCGTTCCATACTGCTCAACCCGTTAGCCCGATTGGAGTTTCGGAACGGGTAGAACACTCACTCTCCAAGCGCATCGAATGCGGTCCAGAAGTTCTTGATCCACCACTCAAGCGGCTTGTTCGCGTCGTCGACGACATCGTCCCCGTTAGCCGTGACGCTCTTGGCCCGCGCTTTATTGCCCTGCGGCGCGGTCTGGCCGGGAGGGATGTTCTCCCTCTCGTCCTCTTTCCACTTGTCGGCTTCGCGCACGCTCCAGACCTTGCCGCCACCGAACCACTCGCCACCATTCCGCGTGCCGTCGACGTCAACCTCAATCCGATATCCTCCGGCGACGTCCAGCAGCGCTGCAAGTCCTTCGACCATGTCCGCGGCCGAGAGAGCCTGGGTACGGTAGCCGTGACACCGCGTGAACGAGGCGTAGGTGAGCTCCAGGAGGCCGTATTCAGGTGCTATGGCGTCTAGCTTCGTCCGCAACTTGCGCTTCAGCGACATGTCCATGTGCGTGAAGACTTGCTGTGTCTGCAGTATAGAGAACCTATCGCGCGAGTTAGTCGAGGCATCTGCGGAAGACGACAACTACGCAACGTACCCCATCTTCGCCAATAGGCCCTGTAATCGTTTTCGACCGCGATCCTTCCATGTTCCAAGCTTGTTGGCAACATAAGCGGAGTGGTACATCGATTCAAATAGCGCCCAATGACGGTAGAGCGTGAAGCGCAGCTCTTCGCTCGGGCGGATGCCCGTATCGTCTGCATGCAGCGACTGGCTGTTGTTGTCTGTCGGCGGTGCTGGGTTCAGGCGCAACACCTCGTCCTGGAACAGGCCTTGGTGTTTGTCGTACTCGTCGCGAGATATTCGAGACGTAGTGTACTGATATGTCAACCCAAGGATGGCGAGCCTACAGCGACATTAAGCAAGCGCGCAACACGGGTGGGTGGCTCCTCACCAGAGTACATCATTGTCAACGCGCTCAAGCTGGCTGGCGAGCGCGTACATGGCACCGGACGCGGCTTGGCCGTACCAAGTGCCACCACCGTAGTGTTTCTCGACGCGTTCACTGTACATGTCCCGTAACTCGCGAGAGAAACGTGGTTGGCGCTATAAGAGGGGAGTTGAGCAATTATACTGCAGAGTACGAGTATCAAATACTCACGTCGGCAGCATCTATGCGTCTTCTCTTGCCGCGTGGCGATGGCTAAGGAGTTTGGATATCAGCGAATGGACGCCGCTGTGGCACAGAATACGCACGCTACCGCCCGATCTTCGACGCTTGCCAGACGAGGTCTCGCTCTCATCGCCCGAGTCTTGCACAAGGACATCTTCGTCGTCTTCTCGTGGCAAGTCGTCGTCGGAATCGTTGTCCTCATCGTCCGAATCTTCAGGGTGAGCCTGGAGGGCGGGGAACGGTCAACAGAGCTCAAGCGCAAGTGCAGTGATGGTGACGGACCATGAGCTGCTCCCAGGCCTCACGCTCGTCTTTCATATTATCGGCCTTGCCGTCGTCCCATACGACGATGCGCTCCGCCTCGTCGCCCGTGTCGAACAAGCTGGCGAGGTTCTGCGGCCGCAGGGAGTCGACGACGTGGACGGTGAGCCGCTCGTGAAACTCGCCAAACCACTCTGGCGATGGCAAGTCGAGAATGGAGCCCATATTCAGCAGTATGAGAGTGTGCAGCTGCAAACAGACGCGCTCAGCATTAACCGATACTCCACCACGCTAGACGCACCTCAGGCTGCTTGACGAGCTCGTCTCGTTGCCGTTCAAGAGCCTCCATACCGGACACTGGAATGATGCGGTGCAGGATCTCGTCCTGCTTGAGCAGGGTCTGGAGGATGCGGGCGGCACAGAGCGCGTCGACGTCGGGCGCGACGAGGATGATGATGGACGAGGCGGCCGTACTAGGCGAGCAACGGTATGCATTGAGGATGGACTGGTACACGTCCGCGTACGTGCGCGCCGAGCTGGGTGAGATGTACACCATCCCCGGGCAGCGCGTCGAGCGGGTGTGCGTCAAGTCCCGTGTTGACCAAACAACGCGCTTTGCTTCCGCGACGCGTCCCACCCCCGGATCACGCAAAGTATCAGCTCCGACATGAAAGTTGCGTTCGTTACATTGACTATGCTACACAGATTCCAAGAACCCAGGCTGATCGCCAACAAATGGACCACGGCCTTCCGCGCGCGCGTCCATGACCTTCCACAAATTACACCCTTTGCCCTCGTTCTGCGCAGCGGCGTAGCATGTCCACCAATACTTGATCTCGCGTCGCTGCTCGTCACCCTTCTTGGGACGACCCTTCATGTCAGGCCGAAGGATCATGGGCACGTTGCACTTGCATCTCGGGATACTTGACGGATGGAAGTCTGGGCGGTAGAAACGAAAGGTCAAGTTGATCCTAATATTCGATGGTTCATTCGGCATGTCTGGCTCTGGAGGAAATAGCGGACGGAAGACGTCCAGCGCTGGTTGCGGTGGTACGCTGTGCTACCGTAACATGTCAGCTGCGAGGCGTCGAACCGCACGTATCGACCGACCTTGAAGTACTCTTGACATGTCGCATGCATGATCGTGAGCGAGTTGTGCGCGAGGGGTATATTGAATGTCTGCGCCTGTCGCGTACTCGTTTCTTCTTTCGGTATCGTTTCGCGTAATCGGAAGGTGCGCGTCGTTCCTACGATAACGTTGTCAGTGTCAGTGTCGAGAGAAGGACTACATGCACGCGTACCAAGACTCAACGAAGCAATCGTAGCATACGGCCCCAGGTACGTCAATTGATCAGAGTGAAACCCGACGCTTTCGTTGCGACCAGTATAACAGTTTGACGCTGCGAAGTTGGCGCGCCAGAGTTGACCGTCGGGTCCCTTCCCGCCCCATTCTAGCGGGTAGCGCTTGCGCAAGGCAAATTGCTCGCTGACAACGCGCTCAATTATCTCGCACGCGGCTTCCATCTCGGGGAGAAAGTCCTTCGGTGGTGGGTTGGGACGGCCGTTGTACCTGTACGTCCTGAGACCAGTTTACAATGGTTTCTGTGTGTCGGACGTACCACATGCTTGCGGCTTCCTCGTATGACTTGTCGCCTTCGACTCGATCCTATCAGCGTGTGAGAGATGCATAAACAAATCCATGAGAAGTAATAATCACCTTGTGACGAACGAAGAAAGACGTCTTGTGTGGACTTTCCACCATGCGATCGAAGAGGTACCACTGATTTCTGCACCACCCTTGTGACTCTTGAACCTACGATTCAATGACAGTCGTCAGGAAGTGGGCATTGACGGGACGCAAGTCCCACCATTGCATGAAACAGCGAGCACGCGAGCTCAGGCGGCAACACATTCAGATGCATTGTGCAAGGTACATGTTTAGCCACCATCGCAGGATTGGTAAGAGTCAACGGGGCAAGACGAGGGATAGCGGCCTTTGTCGGAGACGGCGGGCGCAAGACGTCTAGCAGAGACTTCTTCGGCGACGCTGACGCCTTCGGTGACGCCGAACTAGAAGATGCATACGGGTCGTAGGAGACATCGCGTTTTGTTGGAGAGACAGAATTTCTCGCGCTCGACGTGCTCGCCGCTGATGACGAGTTGTCAGGTGGTACACTCGATGCGGCGCTTGATGACTGTCCGCCACCGCTTGCAACCGCCGGTTCATCGGTGAGGAGTGTCTTGGGGGTCTTGCGAGAGGTCGACGGCTGGAGCCAGTCCACTAGACCAGCTGGCCTCTTGCGTTTGACGGATTGTTCACGCGTCCGGTCGCGGAGACGAGTTGCAGCGAGCTCAACGTTGCCCTCGGCGTCGACGAGGGCGTCAATGAGGATGGATTCCGACGGCACAGGCTGGTCCAGCAGGCTTATGAGCATGGCAAGCAGGGTGTCCGTGTCTAAGGCTGGCTCGTGGCCCGCCATGGTCAAGTTCTGGGAGAGAGAGACGGGAGCGAGGCGGAGTTTCCTGCGCGTCTTGACTTGGGAAGCTGCAGCCATGAACGCGCTGCGCCAGGAAATTCTACCGCCGTCTGGCGTCGAGCACGCCGTGAGCCTGAACTTGACGCCGTCTACCCGGCGCGCGCTCGCCAACCCGAGCTCGTCCGCGCCGGTGCTCGGCGTCGTCTCCAACCTCGTTGTCGCCCGCCAGAACCTCCTCCGAGTGTTTGAAGTGCGCGTCGAGGTGGCGCCGCTGCCTACCCAGGCTCAGGTGCTCGCGGACGAGCAGGGCAAGGCGCGGCGTGGGACGGAGGCCGTGGAGGGCGAGATCGAAATGGACGCTGGAGGAGAGGGATTTGTGAGCGTGGGCACTGTCAAGGTAGTCGTTACTGCGCCAATATACTACATTTTTTCCATCCCCCATTGCACTTAGAGTGAAGCTGATTCTGCTGCCAGTCTGCTGGTCAACTCGCCCGACACGGTCCCCGCACAGTCACAAAACTCTATCTCGTCCGCCAGCACCATCTCCATGGCACGGTCACCGGTCTCGCACGCGTGCAAACTACGGCCACGCTCGAAGACAGACTGGACAGGCTCCTCGTGTCCTTCAAAGACGCCAAAGTTGCCCACATTTTCGTTCTGCTAGTGTCTATGCTCACTCGTGTTTCAGATAGCACTGCTGGAATGGTCAGAGCCCGTCCACGACCTCAACACGGTGTCAATACACTCCTATGAACGGGCACCGCAGCTTGTATGTCCCTGCAGATGTTACTGCAGCCAGTGTCTTAACCGTCATAGATGTCGTTCGACCTTACACGAGCGCTTCATGAACTGCGCGTGGACCCAGACAGTAGATGTGCTGTCTTGACGCTGCCACAGGATGCCCTGGCTGTTCTCCCCTTCTATGAAAGTCAGGCCGACCTCGACATGGAAATTGACCAGGGAGGCGTATCGAAGTCAGTACTTGAACTTCTCCCTTCATGCCTTCTGCTCACACTCAGAATACCAGAGACGTACCATACGCGCCCAGCTTCGTGCTGTCGTTGCCCGAAGTCGACAACGATATGAGGAATATCATCGACATAGCCTTCCTGAACGGCTTCAACAACCCCACACTGGCTGTCCTCTTCCAGACGCAACAGACTTGGACAGGGCGGTTGACCGAGTTTAAAGACACGGTCAAGTTGCGCATCATCACCCTGGACCTTGTTACGCGTACATATCCTATCATTACTTCGGTCGACAACCTCCCCTACGATTGCTTCAAGCTCGTTCCTTGCCCTGCCGCCCTTGGCGGCGTCGTTGTTCTAGCAGGCAACGCCCTACTGCATGTCGACCAGTCCGGCAAGAGCGTAGGTGTCGCCATGAACGGATGGACGCCACGGGCCACCGACTTTCCCATGGCGCCACCGGAGCGCGACGACAAGCTCGAAGGCTCGCATGCCGTCTTCGTCTCCGAGCGGACCTTTCTCCTCGTATCCCGCGACGGCGCGATCGTTCCTGTCGAGATTCAGGTTGGCGGCCGACTGATAACGAAGCTCGAGGTTGGAGAGCGCCTGGCGCAGACGACGATCCCGTCATCTTTATGTACAGTCAACCCGGAACTCGTCCTCGTATGCAGCACGGCCGGTCCGTCCGTGTTGCTCAAGGTCACGCATGACGAGGAAGACATCGTCCCGGGGAAATCAGCTGGAAGCAATGGGACGAACGGCGCATCTCACGGCGCGACGTACGACGATCCCATGGATTCGGATGACGAAGGTACGACTATTTGGGACTTGGAACTTCTGCTCATTATAGCCATTAGATCTCTACGGCGGTGCTGATATGATGGTCACAAGCACGTCGGGAACCGTCGTGGGAGGTCACGCCACTACTGTGGAGAAACGTAGAGTCCTCCGCCTTGCCTTGGCGGACTCGCTCTATGGTCATGGCTCCATCTCCGACATGGTCTTCGTCCTGGCACGCAACGGGGTGCGTCTCGCTATTCACAATTCACCTCACTATAATCTCACAATCTGTGTCACTGAAGGAACGACCGGTGCCCGATTTGTTGGCTAGCGTCGGGACGGGTCACCTCGGCGGCTTCGCGCTCTTTCAGCGCGACATGCCGTCACGCGTGAAGCGCAAACTCCACAAGCTCAGTGGTAACGGCGGTGTGTGGTCGTTCCCTGTACGCCGAGCTATGAAAGTTGCGGGCATGAACATCGAGCGACCATCTGGCCCGGGAACCGACTGGGACACTGTCGTTGTGAGCAGCGACACTTTCCCATCGCCAGGACTGTCGCGCGTAAGCATTTCCCTCTCTGTAGCGTTTGGACGTCTGGCTCACGTAGGGCGCAGGTCGCTATTCGGGATTCAAGGGACGACGCAGAGATTCTCGCTCGATCCGCGTCCGTAACCGTCGGCGCAGGGCCATTCTTCCAGAGAACGGCAATACTTCAGGTTGTCACCAATGCTATTCGCGTCCTAGAGGCGGACGGGTCGGAACGCCAGGTCATTAAGGACGTGGACGGTGCCACGCCACGCGCACCGATCATTTCGTGCAGCATTTCCGATCCTTTCGTCGCTATTGTGCGCGAGGATGGCACGCTTGGACTCTTCGTCGGCAAGACGGGCAAGGGCAAACTGAGGCGAAAGGACATGTCGTCACTTGGTGACAAGGTATGCTCGATCTCAGCATTGCATTAGTCGGACGTTGACAGCCGCATTACAGAGCTCGCGGTACCTCGCAGCGTCCTTCTATCAAGACAACTCGGGTATCTTCCAGATGGGCTCCCCTTCGGAGAGTCGCAAGGGAAAGGAGAAGGCACAGGAATCTACAACAATTGAAGCTACCATCGACGAAGGTCGAGGGACGCAGTGGCTCGTGCTGTGTAGACCTGAAGGTGTCCTCGAGGTCAGAACACTGTCAACCTCGTCTATTCAAAGTATTAATGCGCTTGCAGATATGGACACTCCCGGAGCTGACCATTGTTTTCTCGTGCAGCAATATGTCGTCTATTCCGCCAGTCTTGGCAGACTCGCTTGAACCAGCAACACCCTCTCCAGAGCAAGATCCACCTCGTACTCCAGAAAATCTCGATATTGAAGAGATCATCATTGCTCCCATCGGCGAATCGAGTCCTCGACCACATCTCCTGGTGCGTTCGACAATTCATGCCCGTTGTACACAGCGGCTAATACGATATTACCTAGGTTCTCCTTCGCTCTGGATATATTGCAGTGTACGACACGATTCCCGTGGAGGCTCCCTTTGGTACGAATGGTCGCGAAACTGCTCTACTCGTCGCTTTCGTTCGCGTCTTCAGCCGCGCGGTCGATGTCGCTCCCGCGGATAAGGCGGAGAACAAGCGGGGTCCGCCAGCCGTCCGACATCTTGTCCCGTTTACCACATCGTTCTCTGGTGTGTTCCTCACGGGGAATCGGCCAGCATGGATTGTCAGCACGGACAA
>KV426152.1:0-28979 GCA_001632375.1 Exidia glandulosa HHB12029 | reverse complement strand
GACCCTGGCACCGACACGTCCTCATTGGAACTCATAGATCCAGACACGTGGGCGACGCTAGATGGATTCGAGTTCCCGTTCAACGAATTCATCAACACGGTGCGCACCGTCAGCCTGGAGACTGTGAGCACGGAGGCTGGAAGCAAGGACTACATTGCTGTCGGCACTACGGTCTTCCGCGGCGAAGACCTTGCTGTAAAAGGGGCGGTACGTCTAAGCGGACATGCCTCGTATTGTGCTGTGATCTGACCACCCGCAGACGTATATATTCGAGGTGACAGAAGTCGTGTCAGACGGACAGACTCGACGCTTTAAGCTACGGCTACAGTGCCGCGACGAAGCCAAAGGACCAGTCTCTGCGCTCTGTGGGATCAATGGCTATCTTGTCAGCTCGATGGGCCAGAAAGTCTTCGTCCGTGCGTTCGACCTGAACGAGCGTCTCGTCGGGGTCGCGTTCATGGACGTCGGGGTATACGTTACGTCCTTGCGCACGCTCAAGAACCTCCTCCTCATCGGCGACGCGGTCAAGAGCGTGTGGTTCGTCGCGTTCCAGGAGGACCCATTCAAACTCCTGCTCGTCGGGAAGGACTTCATGCGCGCGTCGTTGACGAGCGCGGAGTTTTTCTTTGGATTTGGCGAGATGGCAATCGTAACGACGGACGAGCAGAGTGTGCTCAGGGTGTTCAAGTACGACCCGCTGCGTGAGTCTTCCCTCGATCTCACAGACCTTGCATTAAATTCTCTTCCCTTCATCAGATGCTGAGAGTCACGACGGTCAGCGGTTACTGTGCCAAACCGAGTTCTTCGCGCAGGCCGAGACCCAGGCGGTCGTCACCATTATGCGACGCCCACGAGATGATGACCTCGTAACACCACAATCGAAGTTACTATATGGTACGCTCGTCCATCTTTGCGCGTCACGCGTCACGGCTTACTGAAAAATGTTCGTAGGTGGCTGCGATGGTAGCCTGACGGCCCTCGTCCCAGTGGAAGAAGCTGTTTTCAAGCGTCTCCATCTACTGCAGGGTCAGATGACGCGGAATGTACAGCATGTCGCTGGGCTCAACCCCAAAGCCTTCCGGTGAGCACTCGTGAAACGCGATGAAGAGTTCGTCTACTGACGGAGTTCGGCAGCTCTGTCCGCAATGAGTTCGTAGCACGACCTTTGACGAAGGGCGTGGTAGATGGAAACCTCCTCGCTAGACTGGAGGATCTGTCCATCCCGCGGCAGGTCGAATTCACAAAACAGATTGGCACCAGCCGCGAGGTCATACTTGCAGACTGGATTGCACTCAACACGGCGTGGTAAAGCGCTACGCGGCGTCTTTCCTGTACATAGGTACTCGAGTTCGCGAATTAATGTACTCGCTCGATGTAACGTTATTTCCATGCAAAATCCGTGTCGGCTGCAAGGTGCGAGAGTGGTGCATTAGATTATTGCTTGCGTTTAGTGCAGTTCTACAACGTGAACACGTAGCCGTCCTGGATATCTCGTCTCTTGCCGCGGATGCCCCAAATGCCCCAGTTGGGCTTGATGATGACGCGCGGATCGAAGTCGTTTACTTCCCACTTCTCGCTGCCAAAGGGATTGTCTCCAGGTGTAAGAACGAAGTCGAACTCGCCCGCGACACCCTCGGCAGTGTCGAGGGAGCGCACATCGCGCTCGATATCCGCCGGCGAGAAACCCGTGAGGAACAGCATGCACTTCGTCTCGAGAAGCTTGGGCACTACAGGTCCCCACGCATCTGGCGATGCGATTTGAAGCAGGTCGGGGTGGTTAGGTGACGGGAAGCCGAAGCCTGGGGAGAAGTTGAAGAACACATCCGTGTACGGGTCGAACGGCGCGAAGAGCTCGTGGACGTCTTGATAGAGGGCGCGAATGCCCGTGAAGGCAATGAGGCGCGAAAAGGGCGTCGTATAGGCCGGGAAGCCGTAGTACTGGCTCACGTCGCGTGTGCGCGGGTGCGGGTGAACGCGCGGAGGTGTCGGAGGGCGCCAGAGCTTCTGTCCCGGTGCGGGTCCGTCGACAATGGTTTGAAAGTCCTGATCAGGCGTAGCAGGGAGAGTGACGAGCTCCGGCAGCGATATCTGGGGCCCAATGAAGTAGACGTGGAAGTTGGCGGAGGGGAAGAGGAAGGCCATTTGTTGCCAAAGGCCGAAGGGCAGGAAAGACTCTGCGCGTGCGCCGAGGATGAATATGCGAACTTTCTCGAAGTTGCTGCGTCCCATGATCTGCTCGGGCGATCCAGTAGGCACGTGCAGATTTGTGCGTATGGCTGAGGAACGTCAGCGTTCATGGCGGCGTCGGGATGGAGGGAATCAGGCGCACCAGTCATCGAGCGCAAGCCTTCGGCGGTGAGTCGTTGGTTGCGCAGGTTGAGAGCGCTGTTTTGGTGTAGGACGCCGCCAATGCTGAAGGGGTATGTGAGCACCTTGCTGGCGAGGCGTCGGGACCGTTCGTTGTTGAAAGACTTGAAGCCACGCGTGTACCAGAGGACGTCCCAGTTCATGAGCGATATGGCCTGCTCAGTGTCGGGGAAGCCTGACGACACGGATGAGCGGACGACGCGTCTAGACCGCGACGCGCGACGGACCTGGCATATCGAACTCGTGGAAATGGCGGCCGCTGCGCAGGTCGTGCTCGTCCTCGTTGGCCTCGCGAAGACGGGCGCAGTATTTTGCGTGTTCCTTGTCGTCGTGCCAATGGTGCTCGCTGCAGTGCGTGGGCCATCCGCATTCTGCGCACTCGTGCCGGACCGCGACGCGCTTGTCTTCCTCGAGACAGACCGGACACGGCGCTATCTCCTTAATCGCGCGCGACCTGTGCTGGAGGTCCCTGAACGGCGACTGGGACAGCGGGTAGAACAGGTCGTCCGCATTAAGCAGCTTGCCCGACCCGGGCTCTGCGCGCGGCGGGCCCGTCTTTCTGCGCAGCCAGCTGAGAAGCGTGCGCGTCTGCGAGTGCTGCAGTCGCCGGGCTGGCCGTGCGAGCGCGCAGTGGACGAGCTGGGGGGACTTGAGATTTGGACGGTGCATGAGGTCCAGGGAAATATTCGATCGCCGCTGCCCTACGCGTTTCTCTCGACACCATGTCGGGCCGGCCGCACTCGCCCCCAGACGACGAGGAGAGCCCGCTCCTAGGCCAGAACGGCCGCCATGGCGACGACGACGAGCAGCCAACGCTCTACGACCGAGCAATCGCGCTCACCCAGGAGCCGCTCACCGACCTTGCGCGCGTGCTGCTCGTCGCCTGCGTAGTGCTCCTGCTTCTCGCTGCGACCTTCATAGGCCTCTTCGCCGGCGCAGAGCACAAGCTCCACAAGATTCCGCCGCAGAGAGACCCGGTCACGACAACGACGACGCAGACCGCTACCGTCACCACGACCGTCCACTCTGAGCCCACGCCCTCGGCCTGCTTCACACCAGACTGCATCCAGCTCTCCTCTGACATTCTCTCCTCGCTCGACACCTCCAAGGACCCGTGCGAGGACTTCTACGAGTGCGTGCTTTTGGCGTCACTCGGTGCGCAGCACGTGCTAACAATGCGTCCAGCTTTGCGACAGGCGGATGGCAGCGCGCACACCCCCTCGCGTCTGACAAGTCGCGCTGGGGTTCATTCCTGGACCTCGCGAAGGAGAACAAGGTGATGCACAGTATTTCACGCTGGACGCCGACTAATGTCTGCAGGCAATCATCCAACGGATTGTCAACACTGACGACGGCGACGATGAAGACTCGCTTTCTGACGCAGACAAAGAGTCTCTTGGAAAGATTAGGACTCTATATGCCTCGTGCGTGGACGAGGACACCGCCGCCGAGCTCGGCGAGGAACCTCTCGCAAAACTTGTCAACACGCTGCGTGACATCTTCCACGGCAAGGACGTAGGCGCAATGTCGTCCCTCCCGCCGCAGGAAGATGCGGTTCAGGCATCTTTCTCAGCTGGCAAGGCGGGAAAGCATCCCTTGACTGCGGCTCTGGCATATGTCCACTCGCGCGGTGTTAGTGCTCTCTTCGACATCGAGATCGAAGGCGACGCGGGACGCGATCCGGACGAAATGGTGCCCATCTTCTCGCAGCCTGGTCTGGGTCTTCCTTCAAAGGTAAGGCTCTGTTTCTACTGTCTTGAAATACGCTCAACACCGTACAGGAATACTATGTCGGTGATGAGCTCAAGGACGTATACACCTCTACGCTTGAGAGCCTCCTCCTCGCGTTAGCTCCTGCAGATGAGACAAAACTTGTGGAAGATCAGTCCAAGCCGATGCGTAAAGCGCACTTCTGGCGTACGTCCAACTTGCTCTTCCTTCGTTCCACGTCTGAACTCTTGCGCAGCGCCGTGGCCCTGGCCACCGTGGGGCGACGATGATGACACGACCGAGAACAAGACGGCACGGGCGCATCGTCTTGCTAAGGCCGTGTACAAGTTTGAGAGCTCCCTTGCAGAGGCCAGCGGTGACCTGTGCGTCCCACATTCTTTTACTGTAGTGCCATCTAACCGTTTGCACAGGGATATTATCCTGCAGGATCCGAAGGCAACATACAATCCGGTGCCTCTGTCTACGCTCGCGTACGCTGTGCCTCAGGTGAACTTCCCCGCGTACTTTGCGTCCTTCGCAGTGCGCCGGTTCCCAGGCTCGACCGTTATCCTTTCGTATCCCCCATTCGTGGCTGCACTCGGCGATATGCTGCACAATACCAGTACCGAAATCCTCGAGGCATACCTCGTCTCGCGCGTCGCTTTACACTACGCGCCGTACCTCGCACACGAGACCGACGCGTGGAAGGCGTGGCGTACTCTTGACGAGAGTGTCCGCGGGCTCAAGAAGGGTGCCGCTTTTGCGGAGCGTGGAGAGTGGTGCCTCGAACAAGTCGAGAGACAGCTCGGGTACAGCGTCGGACGGTTCTTCGTGCAGGAAAAGTTCGCTGGGGATTCGCGCGACAAGGGCGTGAAAGTCATCAAAGGTTTGTCTCCCGTCATTCGCATGCTCTGCATTACTCTGACGCGCTGCTAGATATCACTGCTGCTTTCAAGGAATCTCTTACGCACCTCGAGTGGATGGATGAGGAAAGCGCTGCCGCTGCGGCGCAGAAGGCCGACTCGCTAGATGTCAAAGTTGGATACCCGATGTGGCCCGACACCACAAGCGACCGTGCCATCGCTGCATATTACGTTTCGCTCAAGCTGGACAACGCGACCTTCTTCGAGAATATCGTCAACAGCATCATCCTCGACGAGAAGAGCACGTGGATGCAGCTTGGGCAGCGTAGAGATCATCGCCGCTGGGAGATGTTCGCAAGCACAGTTAATGCGTACTATCAGCCTCCTGGTAAGTTGCGCGCTTCTATTGGGTCTTGCCTGGACTTGGAGCTTATTCTCGCTTCTTTAGCGAACGAGATCGTCTTCCCCGCAGGTATCATGCAGCCGCCATTCTTCTCGGCGAAGTGGTACGCAATGAACATCTTGGAATTATATCCGGCTTAAATCGTGGCAGGCCTGGATACCTCAACTACGGAGCTTTCGGACAGGTGGCCGCGCACGAGCTGACGGTCTGTAGCGATGCGAAGTGCTTTCTCCGAGTACTGATTGTGCAATAGCACGCGTTCGACAATGCAGGAAGACTGTTCAACCAGAACGGTAAACTGGAAGAATGGTGGACGAACGCGACGTCCGATGCTTTCAACGAACGCGCTGCTTGCCTGTCTGCCCAATACTCCAGTGCGTACCACGCAGTGCGCTTCGAAGGGTTCACGTGCTAATGCGGTATGCTTAGAATACACAATCGACGATGGCAAGGGTCACAAAGTTCACGTCAATGGCAACCTCACGAGCGGAGAGAACATTGGCGACAGCGGCATCGTACAGGCGTTCAGGGCATGGCATGCGCAGTTCGACGACTCCTTTGCCGCCGGTAACGAGTACATTCTCCCGGGTCTGAACTATACAAGGCCAGTGCGGATAGGTTTTATCCAGACACATGCTAATGCTTCGCATTCACTAGAGAACAGCTCTTCTTCATCGCGTTTGGCCGCATCTGGGCAAGCATTACCCGTCCAGCCACAGCAGTACGTCTCGCGGTCCTCCATTACTTAGACGGAGCGTTGAATCTTGTGCATAGCTGCAACTCGTTCGCGTGGACCCGCACTCGCCCAACAGGTTCCGTGTGGAGGGCACGCTGTACAATACCCCTGAGTTTGCGAAGGCGTTCAACTGCAAGCCTGGCTCCAAGGTACGTTAAGTTAAACCTATGATGAATCACGCATTCCGCTGACCGTTGGTTCAGCTCGCGCCTCCTCCTGAGAAGCAATGTCGGATCTGGTGAAATGGCCGAAACATGTCCTAGAAAAGTGATGTTGTACGACGATGTACTCATACGAGAGTACGAGAGAAATCCAGGTGTTCCTTCATTTTCTGCTATATACTCTAGAGAACGCCCTTCGTACTGGGAATATCCTTGGACCCTGTAAGTTCAATCGCCTGGCGAATGGCGATTGCGAGCGCCTTGAACGCAGACTCTGCCCTATAATGAAGATGCTCGTCAGCTGAGTCACAGCAAACCTGTGGCGGGAGTCCTTACTTGTGGTGATCGTTCTCTCCGCGAATCACGTCGACATGCAGCGTCACGCCTGCAGCCATGGCGAAAGAGTGGAAGACGTGGGGAAGCATCTCGGTCGAGAGATCACCAATCTTCTCGCGCTTCAGCTTCAGGTCTGTGACACAGAATGGGCGAGACGAGATGTCGATGACCGCACGAGCCAGCGCCTTGCACGACTTCAGCATGTACCGCGCTGCTTTGACAGACGGCATACCTCGTCCAATGGCGCGTATCCCGTACCATAGCGCCTCACGCCGCGTATTTCGCCCAACGCTTGTTTGAAGGCGGTTCCGAGTGCTATCGCAGTGTCCTGTAATGACGGGAAAGCCGCATCGGCCGACAGCTCATTGGGCACAACGCGAAACCGCATGCTCATCTGCAGTGTGGTGGTCGTCGATGTGCAAGTCGCCTTTACAACGCATAGTGAGCGACATGGCGCCGTGCTTCGCCAGCGCGTGGTACATCTTGCGTAGGGGTGAGCGCGTTAACTCGCTGTGCCACGGTCTGCCACATACATGGTCGAGGAAACCGATCCCTGTAGAGATCTCTATCTGCTGGGCAGTAATAACGTCCAGCTCGAGGGAGACGCTGATGTCTGTCTCATTTGTTTTACGGGTGACCTGTGCCGCTCGTCGTGTTGACATGGCGGGCAAAGGCAAGCCTAGTTAAGTGATTACACAATTACATAATCAACGGTCTGCTACATAGATACGATAGCGACAACTATCCGTCCTCGTCCTTCCGGCGAGCTAGGGGTTTGGAATACGGCGAGGGCGGGATCTTGAAGGCCTGCTGCTGCGGCTGGGCGCTCAGAGGTACATCCTTCGGGCGAGGAGTCAGCTTCTCGCTACTCGGCGTACGCGCACTGCGACTTCGGCCTAAGGAACCTGTTGACGGTGGTGAGCGCGGGCCATCTGCCGGTCCTGTTGGAGAAGGCGCGAAGGAAGAGATTTGCAAGAACATCGCAAATTCCTGAGTTAACTGCGTGAGGCGGGCGATGGCTTTGCGGACGGCCATCGGTAAGGTTTGCTGGCCCTCCAGGCCCTTGACTTCTGTGACGACTTGGACCACAGCCTACGTTTGGTGGTCAGCACGAATCAATCGTGTAATGGACGCATGCACCTTTAGGAACGCGTTTGCATCCTCCCACATCGCCTTCCGGAGTAAGGGCGTAGTCCCTATCTGTATGCTCTCAAGGTCGTCGCGCAGCTTTCGAGTGATGTCGTGGGCGTTCTGCAACGCGGACGCTAGAGGAGACCGAGAATCTCCGCTGTCCTGGAGGATCTCCGAGAGGTGGCTCCATACACCACTCGCAGTCTCGATAGTCTCGTCCATGGTTGCGAAGAGGTCCTGATCGACGGCAGCGGCAGCGACCTGTTGTCGATTTTGCGACGACGCCGAAGACGGCTGAGGCGTGCTCTGGCCGTTGGGACTGCCAAGCCCGTTGCCAAAGACCGACGAGTACGATTCGTCTCGGGAGTGAAATGCGTCGCCAAATGACGATGGTGTCGCGAAGCCGTTGAGCGAAGGCGTTGACGCGCCATTCGAGTGTCCCGGGCGTCGTAACGGGGGCGGAGTGCCGGGTGGCGCGTCCGTTGCCGGAAGCGCGCGACCAATCTGTAGGTCTTTGTAGCTGAACGAGCCTGCGTGTCGGCGATTCTTGGGTGCCCATTCCGGCCCGTTGGGCGTAAAGCTACCCTGATGCGAAGGAGACGGCGTCTCTGTCGCTTTCGTGACAGGAGAAACCAGTGACCGCGACGCAGCGTGGGATTTCGCCGCTGAGCGGGCAGCCTTTAGCAGTGGGTGTATCGCATCGCCGTGCTCGGATATTGTTTGCCACGAAACAGAGACCTCGGCCATAGACCCGTGCAGAATCAACAGTAACCACCGCGTATACCGCGGGTCGTGCGAAGCGGTCACCAGAGACAGGTGCATGTTGAGAACGCCGACGACCTTGCCGAAGACAGAGACGCTGTCCTTGCATGCCTGAATGACATTTCGGCAGACGGTCGGAGATGGATTAGGCTGCTTGGACTGCTCGTCAAAGCGGTCTAACGAGTCTATGAGTTGCGACAGGAACTTCCTCGCAGGGTGAAGGACCTTCTGCAACACGCTCGACAAGCCGTCGTTTGTGACTGATACAGTGAATTGTCGTAAAGCCTCGTAGACCTGGCTGAGCGCGAAGAAGATCCCCCGTGCGGCGTCCATAACTGCTAGTAACGCCAAGTTCTGTGCAGGCTGGTTCCCAGGTGGAGGACGTTGGATAGAGAAACGACGGAAGTACGCGTTTCGTTCAGGATCCACCGAGGAGGTATGTGTCTCGCCAGTTTGGCTCAGTTGACTGCTCGACGACGGTACGGCTCCGTGTGTCGCACTGCGCAGTCGTGTTGCGGAAGGAAACCCTGGCGAGTAAACGCCTGGGGAAACATTCTGGCTCCCCGCTGGAGACGCCATGGGCATGTCCGGTAATCGCGGCGGTCGTCGCGCTTTTCGTTGCGCGGAGCCCTCGCCGAAGCCCATGCGCAAGTCCGGCAAACTCTTGTTCGCCATGAGGTTAGTACCGAGCGTGCGACTGGGTCCGCCAACACTGTACGATGCGTTGCGCATGTGCTGTTGTGGTTCTTGCACGAGGGGCGTGTCGAAGATCAGTGAGTCGTCCGCCATGGAGAGGGAGAAGTCGGGAGTTGTCGAGTGTACGGGTGATGGAAGGGGGCTCAGGAAGGCAGAGGATTCGTCAACGTCAGTGGGGGATGTGAAGTCAGATGCCTCGGACAGCTGCGACACCGTGGTCGACACGGAGTCGATGGAGAATGATCGTGCGTGCGGGGTGGACAGGATGTTCCGGGCGTGCGCGACGGCATCTTCATCACTGCACGCCGCATGTCAAACACCACATGCAAGCCCGTGTACGGCTGCGCGCACCTGACGAGATCGGCCTCGGGCGTAATCATGTCGTAGTCGCTCCTTACAGACTCGCTCATAGACACGTCGCCGTTCTCTGCGCGCATGGATGCGCCACCGGACGACTCGTCGAGCCACGCCTTGAGCGCGGCGAGCCACCGCTTCATTGCGCTCGTGTCGTCGGGGTCGTCCGGCTCGTCCTTCATGCCCTCCGGCCATTGTATCGGGTTGTGGCTGACCTTGAGGACTTCCAAGTTGACGAAGCCGGTGAGGTAGTGTGGGAGTTTCGTAAAGCGGTTACGACTAATTGAAAACACCTGTGCATGTTGGGTCAGACACTTGGGGGGTACGGTAGCTTCGTGCGCACTCTGAGGTTGCGCAAGTTGCCCGGGTCGTTTGGGAGACGTCTTATGCGGTTGCGGCTAACGTCGAGGACCTCGAGCGACGGTATGGCTGTAAGCTGCGCCACTCGTGAACAAAGACGCGTCATTCACGGACGAGGTCCACGCACGACGACGGGGAATATGGAGAATAGATTTGAGCGCAGGTTGAGGTAGCGAAGGCGCGTCAACGCAATGAAGGCTTTTGGCAACGCCATGAGACGGTTGTAGCCCAGGGCGACGCTGAGCAGCATTCAGCACAAAAACACGCTTTCTATGAGCGGGCGCACCGCAGGACGTCGCTGTCTCCGTCCTCCGGGCTGACGGCGGCGCCAGCGAGGTCGCGCGCATTGGCGTCGGTGACCTCGGTCAGGTCGAGATGGCTCAGGTCTAGCGTCTGTCCCTGGTCGTTCGACGAGCGCAGGGCCTTCGAGATGAGCTCATGCGTGAGGTATATGGTGGACGGCACCGCCGTCTTGCTGGCCGCGAGCGAAGACGACGCGCCTGTGGCGTCCATGCGTGCGGCAAGAGCTGCAAGGCACGGAGCGACGAGAAGTCAGAACTTGAAGCTTCCGCGTCGGCCAACCTTGCAAACATCGGACGGGCGGTCGCTCCTCATCTGGACACAAGGCAGTGTTTTGAGTGTTCGCGGATAGCCTTTCGATGTACATCTACAGCACACACAGATCAAGCACAAAGGGGCATCATCGCTCCCTACGCAGACGACCATATCTGGACTTCGCGCGACCCAGCACCCCAGACCTCTTTGCCGCCCGACCCCCACGCAATATCGTTCCACCCCGATTCACCATACTGCACAATCTGCTCCCAGGTCTTGTGCGCGTATATACGTCCGCCGGTCGACCCTGCAATCCCGAGGTACTGCGCGCTCGGGTCATACTTCAGCTTGTGGATCGTGAAGTTGTCACCGAGGTCGATCGTCTTGGTCGTCTTCAGCTTGCGCAGATCCCAGATTGCGACGGTCGACGATGACGCCGGGGCCATGAGGTGGTAACCGTTCTCCGAGAACGACGTCGAGTGCACGGAGAATCCCCCGCCGCTCTCGAGCTCGAGAGCACTGAGCGTGCCTCCCGACCGCGCGTCGTAGATCTGAATGCTACCCTTGCTAGTACCAAGAGCGTAGAACGTGCCGTCCGAGTGCACGGAAATGGACGCAAACGGCTCGTCAAAGGCGGGCGACTGGAATAGCTGCTGCGAGGTTTCGAGGTTGTGCATCGAGAATGTCTTGTCGCTGGAGGAGAGGCCAAGGATGATCTGGGTGGGATGGATGGCCAAGCCGGTGACCTCGCCCTTGTGCCCCTTGATGGTATGGTGAGGCGCGTACTGGCCGGACGCGGAGTCGCGAGCCCATACGCGGGAGGTCTTATCCGCGCTGGCGGACACGATCAAGGTCGTGTCCCCCGTCTTCTCGCGGAACTGAGCCTGGTTGACCTTCTTCGTGTGGCCCTTGAGAGTCGCCACGACTTTGTTCGCCGGGCGATCGTACAGCTGAACGGTCTTGTCGTTTCCGGCCGTGAGAAAGAGAGAAGGCTCGTCGCGCGAGATGACGAGGGAGTTGATCCCCGGTGTAGAGGCAGAGTGCAGGGAGGATATCGTGTCCTTCGCTGCGTACTCTTTGAGTTCGGCAGCGGTCGCGTAGTCTGCGGGTGCTTTGCGCTTCCTGCGTCCCTCCATGAGTCTGTGAAGTCAAGTCAGAAAGCCATTCTACACGCGTATAGTTCGGTACAAACGTGTTTTTCGTCTCCTCGATGAGGGCGGAAAGGTCTGAGGGAAGCCCTTCAGGCTCGTCGGCGGCGGTGTCCATCTCGATGTCGGCAGCGCCGTTGGCGGCAGGAGCAATGCCCATTGTTGCCTGAACATCCGCCAAAGCTCTGCGGGGATGACGCGTTAGTGTGTGCTGTAGATATTGCGAGCAGCACGTACTCTCTGGCTGCGTCGCGTTCGCGAATCAGACGCGCGACGACGCGCGTAGCCGCGTCCTGCTGGTACAGCGCGTTGCTGAGCTCCTGACGCGTAGATTGGTGCTGCTGCTTGAGCGCGAACGTCTCGAGCACGAGCGCGTCCCATTCGTTCTGGAGCGTGTGCAGGAGGGCTGGGATGGACGTCAGGTTCGGCGGACGCGGCGCGGCGGTGTTAGGAGCTGGCTGCGCGTTAGTATCGAGCTTGCAAGGTCCAGCGCGGGACTCACAGGCCTTGACGGCGACGAGGTCTGACTCGTCGAGCTTTTCGCCGGTGACTGGATCTGTGCCATTCTCGGCAATGTATTTTGTGATGAGACGACGCTCGTACACGTGCCCAGACTTGGCAGAGACCACAGCGTCCTGCGGCGGCTCGCCAGAAATTGCGCAAAAGAACATGGCCGCAAGTACGGTTCGAAGCAGCGTCGGGAGCGAGCGGAGTTGGTGTCCAACCTTTGTTTCAGCGACCTGGACGTTTTCTAAGCCACTTATCCACATTTTTCACAGCTGGAGCAGTCGAGATGGGCCTGCGCCTAGTCAGAGACTGGCCGTAACCACTCTTTCGAACTTGTTGCCCGATTTCAGCGCGCTCTTGTCATTGCTCTCCGAGTAACCTCGCCCTTGATTCGCGTACACTCTATATCTTCGACTGTCTACTATAACCCGCAAGGTTACGGCGAGGTACCTGCGGGACGGCGGAGGCTGCATTGGAACAACTTCTCGCAACGGTCCATATACGGCGCTTTGCTTCACTTCTCGCCATAGCCTGCTGTCTACGGACTTGTGTTTACATTTCGGGCGACGTCCGTACCATTCGACGTGCGCTGTTGGCCAATGCTGAACCTGGCCATTTCAAGCAACTGAACAATGTCCTGGCAAAGACAGAGCTCTGTTAGCTCTTCAGGCTGTCTCCATCTGGCGCCATTTCGATCCATATAGTCATACGGTTCCTTGACATTCTCTGAGGATCGAGTGTTGCACCGCGCAGCGCTATGTAGTGCGTTTCCTCCGATGGTATCCCTCGGGAAGCGACACGGAAGGAAGGGTATCGGTAGGCTCGACATTTGCGTCAGTATGTGTTTCTTCTCCTGCTGGCATCTAATCGATCCAGGATGACGCTGGGAGCCAAGTCACCACGTCTCTCTCTCCAGTCAACGGTGGCCGGATCACCACTTGACTGCAGCGAGGATACACGAGCGCAATGGAATCTCTACTACGCCGCACGCCTCTACGGCAAAATGGAGACTGTGCTGAAGAACTTCGACCTTTCGAACTATCGCCCGAGGCAGTACTTAATCGCGGATGCTGCTGGCGCCATTCGTCGCCGTCTCATGAGCGCCTCTACGCACCCATCGTCGCCTCTGCACACACATAGCTTCTGAGGCGAGCAGCAACCACGGGCCGGGGCAGCCTATTTCTGTGACGACTCCAGAGTTCGACGTTCACCGCTCAACGCGCAACCTTGTGGCCCCGATGCCAGCGCGCTCAGGTGACTGCGCAAGCGCAGTGACGCTGTTGCAACTTCAAGCGCACGGCCCGAATTCCCTCGCGAGGTTTTCTGGACAGATCGAAGTACAACTGTAACATACGACCTGAGGTGTACATACTGACAAAAAATACTACAGTTCCGACTCACTTCTGTAGAGCTACGTACGTCTACTACACCGTGGGAGGTTCTGCATGCCCAGCATGATTCATGATGTCGATAAGGGAAGCAATCAGTGCCGCAGTAGCGGATCCGAGATCGGCAGGTTCATGCAACTCATCCTCAAAATGGATGATCATGTGCGAATAGAGTGTCGACCTCTTCCCTTCTCCCCGCGCTTGCAGGGGCTGTCTTTCCTTCTGTCTTTCTTCCTTCCACCATGCGTTCAGCCTGTTTCTTTTCTCTTCTCCTCGTTCTGCCTGCACTTGCCCAGTCGTCAGACTGGACATCTTACGTTCTCGGTCCCTCGTCGCGCACCGTCCTGCCCAGCGCAATATTGCAGACATCTACCTCTGGCGTGACTAACGCGGATGCCCTCCTCGGGAAGTCGACTGACCGCGCGCGCATCTCGACGAGCTCTCCCGCGCCGCGCTGGCCTGCTGGAACGACCGCGTCCGCGTCGAGCACGCATGCACCCAACAACGGGAACGGCAACACCGCGCGAACGTATGACGCGAAGAACGCCATCGACGGTACCTGCTTTCGGACGCGCGCGCTTGCGTTGATGCGCTGACTGCGCCGCAGGCTCGAGCGCGACGTTCTTCAACGATAACACAGAGGGCGATGCTGCAGGACCTGACACGCTCACCATCACCGCACCATCCCAGGTCACTGCGGCGGGCGTGACGATCGTCTCGAGTATCGACGGCTTTGTCGAGGTGCGTGCCCCTATGTTGTAGCAGAATGCGCATATTGAAAACGCGCCAGGATTTCACCATTGAAACGTCGACGGACGGCGCGAAATGGACGAACCAGGCCACCGTGAAGGGCAACACCAACATTGCACCTTTCGTCAATTTTCCCGCAGCTGCGAGCTTCAGCAGTCTGCGCATCACCGTCACAAAGAACACGAATGCGCGCAAGCTTGTGTACACCCGTATCGCCGAGGTCGTTCTGGGCGAGTTCATGGGCGACTCCGCGTGGCCAGCACAGACTACTGCGAGCGGCTCGACCACCCACCCGCCTGCGACAGAGTCGTCGTACGAGGCGAGTAATGCCGTGGACGGGAATCCGGCCACATTCTGGAACGACGTGAGCAAGGCGCAGCTACCTCTGGTCTCCACACTCATCGCCGTACAGAACACGGAGAACGAGTACCCAGACGTCTTGACGGTCGTCTCTGGCGACGTCGTTGTGCTGCCGGGTGTCACTATTGTTTCGAACTCGGATGGCGCGCCAGCGGCTTTCACTGTGGAGACGTCTCCTGACGGAGAGAACTGGTCACAGCAGGCGGAGATCAAGGACAATCTTGACACCACAATCCTCGTGCCCTTCAAGGCCCCTGTGAGCGCAAAGGCCGTGCGTGTTACCGTCACCAGCGACCAGAACAAGAGCAAAGGCGTCTTTACCCGCGTTGCCGAGCTACTCCCGTCCCTTTCGCCATCTGCGCCGTACATCGACGTCGATTTCGGCAAAGTCGTTGCGGGTCGAGTCCAGCTCACCATTGCTGCAGCCAGCGACCCCGCGCCGCAACTCCGGCTCGCATTTAGCGAGACTAAGCAGTACCTCGGCTGGACTTCTGATTACTCGGCCTCCGACTACAACGAGAAGCGCGGTACGGACGACTTTGTACCGTCGCCCAGTGGGGGTAACTGGACGGATAGCAAGGGCTGTCAATTCGATAGTGCAGTGTGTGCGGACGGCCTGCGCGGCTTCCGCTATGTGCGCATCTACATTGGTCAAACGCCCGGCTCTGAGGCACACTCGTCTGCTTCTGGCTGGGTGGACTTGGCTCCGCAGGGTGTGACGGTTGCCTTCTCGCCGTACCTCGGCACGCCAGACACCTACAAGGGCCACTTCCTATGCTCCGACGAGCTGCTGAACCGCATCTGGTACGGTAGCGTGTACACCGTAGAGCTCAACACGGACACCTTCACCAAGGACACTGTCGACCCTCGCAACGCATTTTCTACGACGCTTGACGGGAAGAAGGTGCTGCACGACGGCGCGAAGCGTGATCGCGACCCGTACGTAGGCGACATCGCCGTGCAGAGCCTCGTCGACCTCGTCTCTCACGCGGACAAGGAAGGCGCGCGTAACGTCTTGCTGGATCTCGCCCTGCACCAACGCGACGACGGCTGGATGCCGCCTGCCAGTATCTCCAATTATGCGCTCCACCTCTTCGACTACCCCGCGTGGTGGGCGGTCTCGAGCGGCGATTTCGTACTGTGGACTGGCGAGAAGGAGTTTGCGACGACCATCTGGGACGCGTTGAAGAAGCTCATGGATACCTGGTACCCGAGCGTTACGAACGCCGCGGGGCTGCTCGACAAGAGCGGGGATTGGTCAGGATACGGTGACTAGTGTGTTCATTCTTTCGTGTGCTACATGAAGTACGTGCTGTACTAACTGCATCCCACAGTGCCTTCCTTCCGCGCCAGGGCGTCATCACATACTATAACGCAAACTACGTTCGTGCGCTTCGCGGCGCAGCCGTCATCGCCTCATTCCTCGGGCACACCGACGAGGCATCATCGTGGTCTGCGCGCGCTGGCACCGTCACAGCGGCGCTCGCCTCTTCCGGTCTCTACGATGCCTCCGCCGGTGCATGGCGTGACTCGCTCTCCGGCGGCACATCTGGCTGCCATTCGCAGGACGCCACGGCATTCGCAGTCCTTGCCAATGCCAGCACGGCCGACCAAGCTTCTGCGAGCTTCTCCTTCATCTCCAAGACGCTGCGCCGCGACTGGGGCAACGCGTTCGTAGACCAGGACTGCTTCGGCGGCGGCACAAGCGACCGCGTGTACAACTTCATCTCGCACCCGGAGGTCATGGCGCGTTTCCAGACTGGCGACGACGCCGGCGCACTCGAGCTCATTCGCCGTAGCTGGGGCTGGCAGGTTGACCGTGACCCGGGCGGCACGATGTGGGAGGGTGTCGGGACCGGTGGCGATGTCGGCGCGTACGAGGGCGGATTCTCCAGCATGGCGCACGGTTGGGCTGCTGGCGCAGCAATCGCTTTGGTGAGCATTGCCTCTTCGTGGCGCACGGCACGGGCTAACTGACGACTGTGCAGTCGACAAAGGTACTCGGCGTTGAGCCAACGTCGCCCGGCTTTGCGACGTACGACGTCGTACCCCACCCCGGCGACCTCACGTGGGCGAACGGCACTGTGTCCACCCCGCGCGGTGACATTGCTGTTTCATGGAAGGTGGTCGATGGCGAGCTCAAGTTGGACGTCAATGGGCCGAATGACGCATTTGCGCGTGTCCGGGTCCCCGTCTCGTCGTCTCGCCTCCGTCGCGATGGAGAGACCCGTCAAGTTCTCCTGAACGGCGAGCCGGTCTGGCAGGAAGGTAGCGTCGGTAAAGCTGGAGTATCGTATGACGGTGACTTCGTATTTATTCACGGTCTGGGAGGCGGAAAGCATTCGATCGTTAGCAGATGAGCGTGTGTAACGTCTGAATCCCTACCGTATATATATATTCTCTCTTCCAATCAATGGTGGAGGAGTTATCTAGTAGATGTTGACATGACGATAGATCTCAGTGAGGGATGGGGATCAGCTTTGATAGTGCGAGTCATGGTACTGCTGCAAGTGAGCAACGCAGGTCCCGAACCGTGACCGAGGCGTATCTCGTAGCCATGTCTTGGTTCTCCCTTCCCCTGTGCCAAGCAGGGAATAAGTACAGTCGGCCACTTTACAGGCCTGCTTTGAACTTCATCTTACGTCCATCGATGCATCTCAGTACTGACGAATTCAAATCCGAGCCCTCCCTTCGACTTATCGCAC
Source organism: Exidia glandulosa HHB12029 (assembly GCA_001632375.1). Taxonomy (NCBI): domain Eukaryota; kingdom Fungi; phylum Basidiomycota; class Agaricomycetes; order Auriculariales; family Exidiaceae; genus Exidia; species Exidia glandulosa. Next base: position 11,687 of record KV426152.1, on the reverse strand, counting down.
ACAAGATGATGTTCAAATGCAAGGAAATTTCTAATTGCAGATTACCCGGTCATATACATTGCGGTCGTTAACATGCGTCAGAAGGTACGAGAATGCGAGGGGAGACAGTCAGTGCACAGCGAAGATGTCCGTTTAGTCGACCTCCTCGACCGACGGGCCGTCCGACGCGCCACCTGCGCCGGGGAAGCCGCCAGGTGCGCCGCCGGGGAAGCCGCCGGGTGCGCCGCCAGGGAACTCGCCGGGTGCGCCGCCTGCAGAGCTGTAGAGCTTCTGCATGATCGGGTTGGCGACGGCCTCGAGCTCCTTCTGGTGCTCCTCGTACTCCTCCTTCGAGGCCTCGGACGAGTTGTCGAGCCACTTGATCGTCTCGTTGATGGCGTCCTCGAGCTTCTTCTTGTCCGCCGGCTCGAACTTGTCGGCGAGCTTCTCGTCTTGCAACGAGTTGCGGAGGTTGTAGGTGTACGACTCGAGACCGTTCTTCGCCTGGATACGCGAGGCAGCCTCCTCGTCCTCCTCTGCAAAAGTAAGTTAGTAAAGAACTAAGACGCGAGGCAATGGGAAAGGCGACGCACTCTTGTACTTCTCCGCCTCAGACACCATGCGGTCGATGTCCTCCTTCGACAGACGGCCCTTGTCGTTGGTGATCGTGATGCGGTTGGACTTGCCGGTCGTCTTGTCGGCGGCGGTGACGTTCAGGATACCGTTCGCGTCGACGTCGAAGGTGACCTCGATCTGGGGAACACCACGAGGCGCAGGCGGGATGCCGGAGAGCTCGAACTTGCCGAGGATGTTGTTGTCCTTCGTGCGCGCACGCTCGCCCTCGTAGACCTGGATGAGCACACCGGGCTGGTTGTCGGAGTAGGTCGAGAAGATCTCGGACTTCTTCGTCGGGACGGTGGTGTTGCGCTTGATGAGAGGCGTGAAGACACCGCCGGCGGTCTCGATACCGAGGGAGAGCGGGGAAACGTCGAGGAGGAGGAGCTCCTGGGTCTTCTCGGAGGTGTCTCCGGAGAGGATGGCAGCCTGGACGGCGGCACCGTACGCGACAGCCTCGTCGGGGTTGATGCTCTTGTTGGGCTCCTTGCCGTTGAAGAAGTCGGAGACGAGCTTGACGATGCGCGGAATACGGGTAGAGCCACCGACGAGGACGATCTCGTGGACGTTCGCCTTGTCGATCTTGGAGTCGCGGAGGACCTTCTCAACGGGCTCGAGCGTCGAGCGGAAGAGATCCTGGCACAGCTCCTCGAAACGAGCACGGGTGAGGGAGGTGTAGAAGTCGATGCCCTCGAAGAGCGAGTCGATCTCGATAGAGGTCTGGGCGGCCGAGGACAGGGTGCGCTTGGCGCGCTCGCAGGCGGTACGAAGACGACGAAGAGCACGCTGGTTCACGGACAAGTCTACAAAAGGCGAGTCAGTGCCAGATTCAAAAGTGACGAGGATGAAAAAACGCACCCTTCTTGTACTTGCGCTTGAACTCCTGGACGAAGTGGTTGACGAGACGGTTGTCGAAGTCCTCACCACCGAGATGGGTGTCGCCGGCGGTGGCCTTCACCTCGAAGATACCCTCCTCGATGGTCAGGAGGGACACATCGAAGGTACCTCCACCGAGATCGAAGATGAGCACGTTGCGCTCGCCGGAGACCTTCTTGTCAAGACCGTACGCGATGGCGGCAGCGGTAGGCTCGTTGATGATACGGAGGACGTTGAGACCAGCGATGACACCAGCGTCCTTCGTCGCTTGGCGCTGGGAGTCGTTGAAGTAGGCGGGGACGGTGACGACGGCGTTGGAGACGGTGTGGCCGAGGTACGACTCTGCGGTCTCCTTCATCTTGACGAGTACCATGGCGGAAATCTCCTCGGGCGTCTAAAGCGCATGTCAGCACCGCGGAAAAGGTAACTGTGGCAAAAAACGACGTACGAAGTCCTTGGTCTCGCCGCGGTACTCGACCTGGATGACGGGCTTGCCGCCCTTGTTGATGATCTTGAAGGGGAAGTGCTTCATGTCGGCCTGTACCTCCGCGTCGTCGAAGCGGCGGCCGATGAGGCGCTTTGCGTCGAAGACGGTGTTGTACGGGTTCATCGCGGTCTGGTTCTTGGCGGCGTCGCCGATGAGGCGCTCCGAGTCCGAGAAGGAGACATACGATGGGGTCGTGCGGTTGCCCTCTGCAAAACGCGGGTGAGCACACAAGACGTAAATCGTGAACACGAGATATCACTCACGATCGTTGGCGATGATTTCGACACGGTCGTTCTGCCAGACACCGACGCAACTGTAGAACGCGAGTCAGCAACCCGATGTCGCGTCGATGAGCGAGAGGGACGTACGAGTAGGTGGTGCCAAGGTCAATTCCGATAGCTTTGGAAGACGACATTTTGAGTGGATGCTAGTGGGCGCGCGGGTGTGAGAGTCGAGATATGTGTGCGTGTAGTGCTAGAGACTCACGAGTGCAGATGAAAGCTCAAAAAAAGCGAAGAGCCAAGTCGCGCCCCGCAGCGCGCTTTTATATCGAGCTCGTTTCCTCGACGTTCCAGCGCGTTCGACGCGGATGTATCGTCATTCCGCCCTCGGTCGAACCTTCCGGAACGTTCCTCGTGCTTCTCTCGCATTCTCGGCCTCACTCCGAACTGATCCGAGACGATTCCAGAACGTACAAGGACATACACGCGTCCACCATGCACAATGGCGACAACGTTCTCGCATCTTCTCATCGATCCACGCAGCTCCCTCACGTTCTGACGGTGTGTGTGCGGCAAGAATAACATTCGGAACATGAGCATGCGACTACGGGAAGCTGTAATAAGAGGATGTAAAGCGTATTCGAACTTCGCGGCGAGGAGGAAAGCATAGAGCAGCAAGTTCGCAATCGCTATGACAGGCACGTGAGATGAAGAGAAGAGAGGATCCGTCCCTGCCCCTTGGGTATCTATAGAATTTCAACGCGCACGAGCCTGTCATGCGCGACTACGAAGGAACGGGATGGCCGTTCGCGTCTAAGCTCCGGTGTGCTTGCAAGTCTCGGATAACCGAAGCGTCCACTGCACCAGCCGCTCAATGAGCACGGCAAGAACAAGACCCTAACGCTCACCAGGCAGAACACTCTTACGCCGTACATGGGGACTCTGACCCGTCGTCGGCGACGCGGGCGGGTTCAACGTTTCCGGGAAAGGTTGCTACGAGACGCAGACGAGGATGCCGGGACGATATCGCGACCAATGAAGAAACATATAAAGAAAAAAGGGAAGAAAGGGTGTCTCAGTACACGGAACGCACGAACAGGGTATCGTCACAGGGACAGATCCAATCTCACCCGAGGCTCCTCTATCCCAATGTCCGCGGTCGGCACGCGCTCGATGCCTCCACTTTCATCCAGGTTGACGTCGGCAGCCTCCGCCTCAATGACAGCTGCGCTGAGGTCAATCGCGATCTCGCTGATGTCTGGGTCCTCTGTCGGCGGCGGTGGCGGGTACGACGCGTCGAGCACGGACTCGGGACAGCCCTTCTTCAGCTTGCCCGCGTTTTCTATCGCGAGCTCGCGCATCTTTTGCCAGTGATCGTACCGCTGCGTCAGGTGGTCACGTTCCCTGCCATGAGACGTTAGGGACTGCGGCCGCCCATGCGATTTGCTAGAAGACGTACTCGATGCGGTTCTGCTTGTACCCTTGCAGACACTCGTCAAACAAGTCGGGATTTATCTCCATAAACAGCTTCAGCGCGTTGTACACCATGCCGTGGATGGTTCTACGATTTCATCAGGGTCAACGCGCGATGTTATCCGCGGTAGTACGCACCGGTTCCAATGTGTCTTGGAGTTCTGGTACAGTGCCGGGAAGAGAATGGGTAAGATGATACCGAGGTTGTCGCTCATGAGGTTGACGATGTACTCGTTGTTCCAATAGTACAACACGCGCTCAGCGACTTGGAAGTGCTGGCTGTTGATACACCGCGCGATTTGGTGGAACAGCGGTATCTGAATCTTGGTGAACTCCGTCGGGTCGATGACGTCGAGGATCTCCTCGACCTCGTTGAGGAACATGACCTCCTTCGGCGAGTTGACCTTTGGCCAGAACCGGAGCAGCCCAGAGAGCACGTCCTGCGTGAGGCTCGCGTCCTTCTCGAGGAACTGTACGACACAGTACGCGAGCTGCGGATGGTACAACGAGACCGATTTGGCCTTGTGCAGCGGAAGTAGCACGCGGGTCAGGAACAACTTGTGCTCATCCTTGAGCGGCAGCGCGAAGCCGTTGATGATCGAGCCGAGGATCTCGAGCAACTCCGCGATGCCGTTGTGGCGTTCGGTCTCGTACACGAACTGGAAGAAAACGTTGTTGATGGAACGGCGGATGAAGGCGCGGAGGTTGAGGAATTTGCCATATATCCGATGCAGCGTCGTCTTGAGGAAATCGCGCTCGCGCGGATCCTCGCTATCGAACAGCTCCAGAAGGTTAAGAACGAAGGACTGGTCGATGTATCGCTTTGCGATATTCGTGCTGAACTCGGGGCTCTCGACGAAGCGCAGGAAGAACTCGTAGACGATCTGAAGATGCGGCCACGCGAGCTCCAGTACTGGCTCGTCTTCCTCGGGATCGAAAGCGTCGCCTGTGGGGTTGACGGGAGGTGGTATAGCGCGGAAGAGGTTGGTGGCGAACTAGCGTGCGGAGTGAGCGAGCGTTCGCAAGCTACAAGTGATCTCCCCACATACCATGTTGACGACCTCGGGGTAGACGTTCTCGGTGATGACGCCTCGCTGAGTGGTAATGTACTCGAGCATCTCGTGCAAGGCCTGCGCCTTGACCTGCTTGCCTTTGAGCTCGGAGCTGGCATCGTTAAAGTCGAAGACGACAGAGCACTGATGCAGCTTGCGGATGAAGAGCTCGGCGCGACCTTCCTGCGGGACCTCTGACGACACGTCAGACGGGATCAGCCAACCAGATGGATGCTTCGTGCGCGCGCAGAAGCGTACCGCTGAACGAGGGTAGGCGCTCTATCTCTACGCGTTCGGTCACGTGGAATCTGCTGGACCGCTGTTTCCTAGGCGGCTTGCCGACCATGGGAATTGTGTCTCGCGGGCCCTGGTTGCGGAGACGGTTGAGGGCGCCGGCTTTGGGGACCGTCGGCTCTGTGGAGAGCCTGTCCGGGGAGTTGAGCGAGTACTTTGGCGGGGCCGGGTTATTGTCAGGAGCGGGCTCCGAGGTGACGACGACGATTGAGGGAGTGGCAACTGGCGACTGGCCGTTCGACTGCGAGCCTGAGCCTCGTGCCTGCTGCTGCTGCGGCTGGCCGTAGACGGGCTGAGTAGAGGGCACACGGCCGTAAGCTGGCTGCGACGCGGAGGCGGACGTGAATGCTGCAGCAATGGGGGGTACCTGTTGCGCCGGCTTGGCATTATTGGGCGGCGGCGCCGGGGGCTGGTTGCTCCTCGAGGACTTGGACGACTCGCTGGAGCTCTTGCGAGTCAGGCTCTGGAGGGATCAGATCAGTGTTATCAGGACGGACGCCATGACCGCTGGGCCACGAGACTCGGACGACGCACGAGGGACTTTTTGAGACCTTTCATGAGCGACGTGGTGGGTGCGGGTCGACGGAGAGCGTCGACCAGATGCGCGCTGCGGACGGCAACAAGACGAGAACTCGACGGGACGGCCGACTCCGAGAAGCCTCACCAACTCCGCTCCTCGTTCCCCTCATCCCGGGTCGCCAGCCATGGCGGGTATGCCGTTTTCTGGTATCCGCTCGCCCCTCGCTAACTCTTAATTACAGCGGTCTACGCGGTGTACACCTCGCCCGACCACAAGCATATGCTCAATCATCTCCCAACCCTCATCGTCACTCCCCACGGTATGCCCCTCGGCCTGTCTTCGATCTTCCGCTCAACCCCTTGCTCCAGGCCAGCCCACCAACATTCTGTACTCGTATCTCCATACAAACTTCGTCAGTCTTCCCGACGCTGCCCTGCGCTGCCTAACGACCAACAGAACGCAGAAAACTACCTTCTCACGCCGTCTCCCCAAGGCGATCTCTGCGTCGCAAAGCTCTTTCCCCCGCGCCAGTCCAAGGCCAATGCCTCAGACCCGGGACATGGCGCCTCGTCAGGCTCGCGGGTCGTGCGCTGCGAGGCTTCGCGCAATCTCAAGTGGACCATCGCCAACACCGGTGTTATGGCTCCCATCTACAAGCTCTCGCTCCCCTCTCCCGACTCGCCCGACCTGCCGCTCTTCCAGATCTCCAAGCCGAACCCGAATGCGACCCACTGGTCCATGTTTTACTTCGCCTACGCTGGCCACAACATACCGCCCAAGCGTATAGAGTTTGGCAAGATACAGCGCAACGTCACCGACCAGAGCGGCCAGGGAGGCGGCACACGCATCAGTATCACGGGCAAGACCCCGGAGGAGAAGGCGGTGTGGCAGACCCTCGGTGAAGGCAATGAAGATTGCGTCGAGTGGGTCGTGCTCTGTGCGGCGCTTAACCTTCTCGAGTGCGTTGGCAGGCGCTCTAAGCCCTTCCTCGTCACTGCTTTTTCTGTGCTAACGCGTCCAATTATAGCGACGAGATTCTGAAGCACGCCGACGCGAGGCCGCCGCCGGTTCCGGGGATGCAGATGCCACCGCCGCAGCAAGGTCGTCCTCCGCCGCAGCTGAATGGGCCGCCGCAGATGCGCGATGGTCCTGGAATGCCGCCGGGTCCGGGCATGCAGATGCCACCACCAATGCGTGACCCGCGCGATATGCCACCGCAAATGCGGGACCCGCGTGACATGCCACCGCAGATGCGCGATCCTCGCGATATGCAACAGCCGCCGCCGGGCATGAATGGCGGGCCACCGTTTCGCGGCCCTCCGCCCCCGCAGCAGCAACGGCCGCCACAGGGCTTCGCGCCGCCTCCCAACGGCTTTCCCGGCGGTCGTGGCATGCCGCCTCCAGACCAACGTGGTCCGCCTATGGACCAGCGGGGGCCACCCATGGATCCGCGAGGGCCACCCATGGATCAGCGAGGGCCACCCATGGACCAGCGAGGACCACCTATGGGACCTCCTCCTGGTCAGTTCCCAGGTCCTGGGCCCGGGTTCGCTCCGCAAGGACGGGGCATGCCTCCTCCTGGCCAGTTTCCTCCAGGACCCCCTCCGAATTTCCATCCAGGAGGTCCTGGAGGGCGGGGAATGCCGCCGCCACCTCAAGGTCGCGGCTTCCCTCCACCTGGTCCAGGGTACGGTCCTCCACCGCCAGGTGGGCAGATGGGCCCGCCTCCTCAGGGCTTCCCTCCCGGAGGACCGATGCGTGGTCCACCGCCGCCTCAAGGGTTCCAGCCGCCGCCGCCGTCCTCGACGCCTAGCCGTTTCTGATGACATGACCTGTTCGCCTTCCTCCTCTCCGTTGCGCCAAGTTGGGACCATGGGTGTTGCGTCTAGCTTGTGTACTACCACCAGTCATCTCTTCTCTCGCGCGTGTTCACCATTCCTCCCCTTCGAGACCGCATAAAGTCGGGTCACAGGGCCTATATACCTCCCAGGATAGCGCTCTGGGTCTATCGTTCAATGTTTCCTTTCAGTTTCCTCCTCCCTCCCTCTCCCTCTCGCTCTTTCTTGTCTTCTCGATTCTTTATTGCGCTTATCGTCTTCCCACCGCCCTGACTTTCCAGATGCTGTTTCCATTTCTCTGCGGTTCCTGATGTACCGAATAACATGAATCTTTCGCAACTGTTACGCGCAACCCAGGGGAGATATACTCCCTTCATTGTGTTTTCGATACAGCTTGCTCCAGGGAAGTTAATGTTGCAGCTGGAATGAAGGTTATGTGATCTCGACATGGTGCAATAATCCGTACAGCACGCACATTTTGGCCGCTCGATGGGGAGACCGAAAGCACGTGCCCAGACAAGTTGAGAGACGGCAGCGAGCACTGCGACAAATGAGCCGTCAACGCTGGCCTTGTGAAAACGACGTACCTCGTGAAACACCGAAAATTACGGTGTAGTACTTGGGGGTCGTCAAATGCAGCACTCGTGAAAACGAAGGGAACACGCACGCGGAACTGTGTCACGCCCCAGTGGTACAACAAGCTCCCTACAGATAATATTTAAGCAATTGCCTATATTTCATCAGGTTGATGCGTACCAGAGATGGCGTCGACGTTCGGGTGCGGGTTCTTCGACTGACAGAAAGTGGCATCAGGGAGAGGTTATGTAGGTCCCTCGCAGTGCGTACCTTGCCGTGCTCCGTCAACACCCCAGGCGCGACCTTGTACGTCTACATGGCGTCAGCAGTCAGCGAAGGACATCGTGATAGCAAGTAGAGGGAGCGTACCTCGAGGACAAGACGAACGATCGGGCTTGCGCTCAAATCCTGGCGTGCCGCGGCGAACTCCTGGATAGCCATGAACCGGGGATCGGGTGAGCGAAGGGTGCCGTGTCCGTAGCTGGGAATCCCCTTGAGCGACGAATGAGAATGAAGAGATACTCGCGTACCCGGGGATTACGCGGCCGCTGTTGAGCGTGTCCCAGAGATAGCTCTTAATCTGGTCCTGTGTTGGCTCATCGCCAACGGCCTCCTTCATCGCCAGCACAAAGCGAGTCGCCTCCTGGTTCGCCAGTCTGGATTGCGTTTGTGAAGCTATCAGGATGGTAGCGGAGTTGCGCACCCGTGCAATGGTCCAGCGAGACCGAGAAGCGCAGCGGAGTAGGACAAGTAGGGGTCAGAAAGCGCAGAGCCCACAAGATCTGCTTCGTGTGAGTATAGCTATTCTCAGACTTATCCTTCTTGACATACGAGCGGTGTGCGCAGAGACGTTCCCGCCCTCATGATCGCCATGTAACGCGATGTACAGGCGCATATACTCGGTCAAACCCTCGTTCGCACCGACGCCCATCATCTGCGCATAGTTGCCTGCAAAATGAATACTTAGTCGTGACACTCTGAAACCTGGCCGGGCACTGACCAACGAGATCCAGGTTATGGTCGATTGCAGGGATCTCCTTGTCCGGGAAGTAGGCGTTGCGGTAGATGCGTGCAGCGAGCGCGGGCAGCTTCGCCATGAGAGTAATGCTGTCCTCGAACGTGGGCTCCCAGTACTCGATCTTCTTGATACCCTTCTCGTATGCAGCAGCGAACTTGCTCTCCTTGTTCAAAGCTGCGACGCCAATAGCAAGCTGCGTCATGGGGTGCATGTCGCGCGGTAAGCTGTTGCATATCAGTACAGTAGCCCTCATGTGTGTATGCGCCGTACGAGTCGAGCAGCTTGACCGCGTAGTCGGGGAGGTCGCCCTTCTCCGCGAGTTCGCGCGAGAGGTCACGCGTCTGCTGCTCGGTCGGGACTTGGCCGGTGAGCAAGAGCCAGACCATGCTCTCCGGGATGATCTCCTTGCCACCCTGGGCGGCGGGCAGCACGCCCTGGCAGTCCTTGATAGACTTGCCGTGGAAGCTGATGCCCTGCGACCGCGTTAGAACCCTTTGGCGCGAGTTGCTGGGGGAAGCGACGCGCACCTTGTTCGGGTCGACGATGGAGCTCTCCCAGAAGAGCACCTTGAGCCCACGCATGCCGCCGATAACGCTGTCGACCTGCGACCCGCATGGTCAGCGACGGCGACGCTGGTGCACGTGATAGCCGGCTGAGCGTTCCGCACCGTTATGTCGCCGAGCTTGACGCTGCCGGACTCTGCGCGCTGCGCCGACGAGTAGTGAGCGTGTCTGAAAGTAATGGCTAGGTTACTGGCGCACCAGCTTCTGCAGACGGGCGCGTTTCTCTGGGATGACCTCTTGCAGCGTCTCCTTCAGCGTCTGGCACATGAACCTCAGCTCGCTGTCTCCATCGCCGCCAACACGCTCCTATAGCCCACCTTGGTCGACGCGAACCGGAGCTGCTGCTGGACAGAGCGCTGGAGCGTGCGTCGCGCGATCATAGGGGCGAGCATTCCGGGTCAGAGAAGGAACGGCCGTTTGTTTGGCCTCACTCAGCGCATCCCACAGCATGGCGCTCAGGCTCAAGTCTTTGCTCGGCAGCGACAACGTCCAGCTAGGACCCCTGCTCCAGAATGGCATCAGAACCGCGCCTGACCTGCTTGCGCACAATCCCAAGGCGCTATTCACGCAGTTCCCGCGTGGAACGGCCACCGTGCACGACATTGAGCAATTGCAAGCCAGCGCCGCCCATGCTATGTGCGCGCCTTGCTCTATTGGGGACGAGGGGCTCGACGCAGACGATATACCCCCGTTGCGAACCGGCCTCGACGCGTTGGACGCGCTTTTACGCGGCTTCGAGACACACGACGTTTTCGAGCTCGCTGGTCCCTCGTCCGCAGGCAAGACTGTAAGTCTCTAGACCCGTGCCACTCATCTGTACGATCTGACACAGCCTCAAGGCTCTTGCCATGACCATCGTCGCGCGCGAGCTCGCTTCGCATCCAGGTGCCGCCGTTTTGTGGTTAGACACAAAGAGCGCCTTCTCCCCGGAGCGAATGTTGCACATAATCCAGAATAATGCCCAGGTGAGCTTAAGTACTGCTCATATTGCGTGAGAATCTTACTTGCAGTAGAATGTCGATGTTGAGGCTATTCTCGACCGCATACATGTTGCGCAGTGCCGTGACGTTCCCGCCTTGTACGACGCAGTCGACGCTATCTTCTCCTCTCCAATGGTGAGGTTTCGATCTACAGAATCGCATTGCGCTCATAACTATTCTGCAGCACGTCCGCCTGCTCGTCATTGACCGCATTGGCGATGTGTTACTGTCCTCCTTGACGAATAAGCAGCCAAACGGCAAGTTCGACTCTTGGTTCTTGCTGTGTACTGATCTATATATGCAGGCTACGCCGTCATCGCCACTTTTATGCGGCACCTCGCCGCTTCAGCGCGAAGTCGCGGTTTCACTGCCGTTGTGCGTCCTCATCAAGTATGCAATTTCCCGAGTCTGAACTCACGTGCACTGGGCGTCCTCTGCGCAGCTTCTGAACTCTGCCATCCCATCTCCTGCATCCTCTTCGGCCTTCCGCAACGCAAGTTTTTCGCCAGCCCTTGCGCCAATGCTTGCGACATACACCGCGGGCACCCTCTGGCTCAATACCGCTGTGGATGCGTTTGGGCGGGAGAACGTGCGTCCTGTCAGCGACGACGCCATCTTAATCGTAGTCGAAGTCTTGAACTCGAACGTTTCGGTGGGTGGCAGCGTTGAAGTGGCCGAGCATATGATGGTGCTCACTCCTCGCACAGACCTCGGGGCAGTGGACGCTCGTTAAGCTCGTGAACGGCATACGATTTGAGCAGTATGACGAACGTGGAGACGCAGAATAAAGTGGAAGGTGCCATGGGAGTAATACCTAGCGTTCTAGCGCATGCAAGCTGTGCTGTACCCGCTTGTCCTGGCATTGTCACAAGTTGCAACGCTTGACTCCATAGCGGGTAATGTCTGGCTGTGCCACATACCCCAACTTAGGTGAGCGTGGCGAAAGAGAGGTATAGGGGAGTTTTAGACTGAAGGTCGGTCCATGATAGATTTCGATATCCGACAATAGCGTGCCTTCTCCGCCTCACATGTTGTCCAACGAGATATTGCGCTGCGCGTTGCTCGACCACCCCGACGACTACATATTCACATGCCATCTTGACGACTCTTGGCTCACACCCACCGCCTCTGTCGCTGACCTGTTGCGTCAGATGACCGAAGACCACAGCAGGTTCTGCGATTGTCACATTCGCGT
>KV426151.1:43507-81389 GCA_001632375.1 Exidia glandulosa HHB12029 | reverse complement strand
TGGCGAGGGTTCATGACGGGCCGACCACTTGGCGACATCCTCCCCTTCACCAATCGGCCGCTCTTCGGGGAACGCACCAGGGACATCACCAACGACCCCGACCATGTCAATGTCATCGGCTTCTCGTACGACGATGTCGTGCACCTCGGTAATGCCCTCTTAGGCAAGTCCTACGACCTGGCTGCTGCCATGAAACTCGAACACAGCGCGACAGAGATGACCCGTACCGTGTACTGCGCGCGTCAAGTTACTTCTGTGCTCTCAGAGCTTCTGAACGGTTCCAAACTCGACGATATCCTTGCCGACGAGTCGCTTGTCCCGACCTCCTTCTCAACCTCCTGACTCCGGGCTTTCCGAGCAGTCCTCCACCCTCCAAGATACACCCCACAATTTCCCCTCCGACTCGCGATTGCATATGGATGCCGTCAATGGCCCTCCCAATCTCCCACCCGAAATTACGCTTCTGGTTGCTGAACATGCCGCCCTGCGCGAGCTCCATACGGAGAGGGCTTGGGTTGCATCGCTGTGCTTGGTCTGCTGGTCCTTCAAACGAGTCCTCACGCCTATCCTCTACAGTTCCGTCACAACGCGCTCTGACGCAGACGCAAGGCAGATAGTAGCACTCGCGCAGCGACCCGATAATCCCCTGCAGTATACGCGCAGCGTCCAGTTGTTCCAGCTCGGAACTACGTATACTGCCGGCGCAACAGACCAAATAATGCGGTTGGGGCAGGCTTTGACCAACGTGTCCAGATTTGCTGGCCATGATGGTGCTATCGACGGCCTTGCTCACGGCAATCCAACGCTGCGACTCTCCACGATCTTCATAACCAGTACAACGGACGAATGGTCCGAGTGCGACGACGGAGCGCTCTGCCCCTCGCGGCGCATCATTCAGTCGGCACAGCGTCTCCATCTCGTAATCGACTTCAGTATGGAGGGAGTGCCGATGTTTCCGGACTGGTTGCACTCCTGCGAGGCAGCATACCTTATCGTCGATGCGTTTTCGAAATACGAGTCGACTGAGTCGGATGAGCTGTTCACTTGGTTCTACGAGGCACTGGAACCTTTCTTGCGCAGCCGGTCTTTGCAGAGGATCCTCTTACGTCCGCGGTATCCTGGGAACACAGAGGCGTTCTCGTCCGGCGTTGTAGCTTGGGCTGAGCGGGTGCGCGATTCTCGCATCTGCTTGGACGATAGCTTTGTGTCCCCTCCTGGCCTGGAATGGATGCAATTCATGGACATCGATATGGACGATGTTCTCGTCGGTGATGCCTTGTGGGAGCATGGCCAACAGGTCTGGAGGCCGTCATAAAAGGACGTCATTTGCCTGTATGCACAACAGTCGAGCGCGCGTCCGTGCTTGTGTACGTTATTATTGCCTTGTGGCTCTATCTCTTCGAATGCTCAAGGCCAGTATTAAGACTTGAATAAGTACATCGTTACAAAGATTCATCGCTGTGCGCAGGAAGTCTACACTCCGTCTGAGATGCACGCTGTGTTCAGCCCTTGGCCTGGTTCGCCCGGATACCCAGGAGTCGTCCAAGTCGCGCACCCATTCGCACACCCTTCGTCTATGCACGCCTGGGCATTGGTGCACGGATCGCCCAGGCAGTCGGGAGCGCGTTTGGCGCCGACGAGCGGCGAGAGCTTGCGGCGCACAAACGGCGGGATACCGGCGCTCACGCGGTCGAAGGTGCACAACGCCTGGGCATCAGGACCACGCGTGTCGAAGATGGCGACCTCATTGCCGTTCGTGTCGGGCACGGTTTCCCAGCGCGAGAAGGGCGCAGTTTGCTGGAGACCAGCACCAACGCCGTGTAGCGCAAGCTGCTCCGGTGAGCAGGCGGCTCCAAGTACGGATGTGATGGAGGTGAGGACGATGAGAGATTTGATAAACATGACTAGGGAAGAGGTGAGAGTGCAGCTGCTTGACGGCGCCTTGCTCACCTTTGACTGAAAGTTGGGGTTCTGAATGAAAGACTTGCGCTGAACTTGAAGCTCTTTATACGCGTACCAGGATCCTCCGCGGGGTTACGCATGAACACTGCATATCGTCACAGGTCCAGGAGGACGTCGACGCTCCCGATGCCGTTGGACGACTGAGCTGCGGCACCACTTGACATCCGACACTGGTCTGCTTTTCCACCGTGTTTCCATACTGTTTTCCATCATGATCCATAGCCTTTTGCTACAACGACTGGAGCTCTGACAGGTGGAGTTGAACATAAACATGGGAGATCTGTTTGTTTTCGTGAGCGCCGGCACGTCAGCCAGGGTTTCGCCGTCCGCACATACTAATAAATTACTGGAAAGTAATGACTCGAGTGGAGCATACGTACAGCCCGCATCAGGAATACGATCATGGCAGGTCTCGCTTTATAACGATTGCATTGAGGAAGGATGTAGTGGATGTGGGCAAAAGACGCGATGCTAAGGATACATGGTTCAAAACGGGATTTGTGGAAATACAGCAAGACCTGAGCACTTGACCCTTGCGTAGACGAGCTCACCGTCGACGAGCAGGCCCTCTTCGACCTGTAAGGCGACTGTTGTGGCCGCCGTGGGGAGACCAGCAGCAAGCAACGACCGCACATCATCCGCTCGTACGCGGTCCCACTCGAACGGTGTGGCGAGTACGACGGTTTCCAGCCGCGGGCAATCAATGCGGGCGACTGGGAGAGCAAACCCCTTGTCGTTATCCGCGTCCAGGACGATTCTGAGTCGTTTGACGGCCGGCAGTACGGGGAGGAATTGCGCGATACGCGAGTCGGCCCATCCGCGCTGGTTTATGACCACTTCGGTGACGCGTGACTGCCAGGACGTGTCGAAATAGAACGAGCCCAGATCCTCTTCGATGCCCTGAAGAAATCGACGCACGATGCTAGACTTGTTCTGGGGCACCGTGACCGTGGCGAGTTCGGCGGCCAAGCCTTCATTGTCCACCACCATCAGACGGAGCCGAAGGTCGCCATGCATACCGTCGAGAATGTAGCTGACATCGTCGGGTGAAGCGTAGCCTATCGACATGCACGGTATGCAAGCGAAGCCTTGGCTTTTGTCAGGCAAACACATCAAGATAGCGCCGCTTTGCGACCAACAGCTGACGCAAAGATCGTCGAGGTTCGCGGGGAGTAACGAGGAGAAGATGGGCAGTTCCGGCGAGAGAAGTAGAGGGGCGGTTATGCTCAATCTGCGCGCGGAAGGAAAGCACGCTGTTAGCGTTGCTGGGGAGAAGACTAGGAAGTTGTCCTCGTCTTCCAAACTAGCTGCGAACACGACGTCCTCGACGGACGAGAGCGCCGGGATCGGTCGGGCAGGCAGGCGAGCGTTCACAGACGCAAACATCTTCATCTGAGGAGCATGCCCGTCCAGTAGTGCTCTGGGCAGCTCGACGCCGCCGACGGCACGCAGGATGCCGGCGTTGTCCCTGTACATGAGTTTTGGACAATCGGGAAAGACGAATAGCAGGCATTCGAGGGCGGGTGCGGCGACGCGTAGTATGTCGAAGAGGGCTGGAGCGTTCAACGAGTGTACGGTGAAGGCAGCTTCGACGAGGCGCGGCACGTGAGCGGCAAGGGTGGCGAAGACGATGTTGGCGGCAGGGTCATTGGTAGGAATCTCGACCGCGATGCGAAGTGGAGCGCCTGGTTTCGCGTTGAGCTGTGCTGTGAAACGGGCGAGTGCTGCTGGGCTGGTTGTCGAAAGGGAGATGTGTTGGGCGAAGTTGGGATGCGCGAGCGCAACGAAACGCCACTGGCGGCAGACGTGGGCGATGCGCAGGAGCTCGTCGAGCTCGACCGAGTTCAGGAGCTCGTACAGCACGTCGTCCGGGAGAAGTGAGCGGGACATGGTCGTCGCGGGGACGCAACGGTCCCGCTAACTCCGCGTTCTGCCCTTGACTCCGTACGCCGACGATGAGCGCAGAGCTGGCGGGCGAGGTCGACCCGTTCGTCCACAACGTCGCCATCAAGCTCTCGCGCGCTCAGAACACGCTCAACCCGAACGACCTGCTCGCCCGCCGCGTCATAGACATCGCAAAGACCAACACGCGCGCCGCATTCATCAATGGTCCGTCCCACAGTCTCTCTACCAGCGCTGGACTAAGTCTATTCACAGCCGCTGGAACATTCGGTCGCTTTCAGCAGCATTTCCTCGAGGAGCTGCACGACGAGATCCAGACGCACGTACAGCAGCAAGAGTCCGGCCTCGTCGCAAGACCCGTTCACGGCATCAATGTCATAGACAGCGAGGTCCTCGCCCCAGAGCCCCAGCGTCAGGGTGGTCTCGTGCGTCCCGGCACGGTGAGTAAGTTCAGTGTGTCATAGAATGTCATTGACCCATCCTCGCCAGCAACACACCTTCCGCCAGCCAGCCAAGCCCCTCCAACCCCCGACGCCTCGATCTTCAGTGCTCGGCCTCGACAGGCTTGCCATGGAGAAGCGTGCCCAGAAGGCGGCGGCCGCAGAGAATGCTGACGGCAGCCGCAAACGTGCCAGACTCGACTTCGAGGACGGCGGGTTCAAGGGTGCGCAATTCGCTTCACTGGCGCGCAAAGTTGCTCACTGCATCCTACAGTGCCTACGCTGCCTGGTGGGGCTCGCAACGTGCGGCAACGCGGAGAAGAAACCCCCTCGCATCCGGGCGGTTTGTCCGAGGCTGCTGCTGCACGTCTAGCTGAGCATCGACGGAACCGCGAACGCCAGAAGGAAGGTGTCGCTGCACAGAACGAGCCGCGCTCGGGACCGCAAGGGCTTGGCGACTTCCAGCGTCGTTCGAATCGCGACGAGTACATGCGACGCAACCAGCCGCGCCAGCGCGACAACGGCTGGGACGCGACGCCCACAGCGGATCGCAGCGTGCGTATCCCCAACGCAGGGTGGGAGTCGACGCCGCGCGACCAGCGTGGGGATGGCGGCTGGGGTGGCGCGCGTGATAGACGGTGGGACGCACCGACGCCGCGCGTTTCGAGAGATGGTGGCGCGGACGAGGAGGGGTTGGGCAGTATTAATGCACGCGACTGGGATGAGGAGCAAGTGCGGTTGGACCGCGACTGGTACATGACAGGCGAGGACGGTGCTATCGCCGGAGACGACGAGTACAGAAGTCTTTCCCAGTACGAGGACCTGGAGCAAATCAAGCAGGTCGAGATTGCGGCAAAGCAAACGGTACGGCGAGCGCTTCCGTCCTGTCATCTTACTGACACGCTGCTTTTGTAGAAACGCATCTCGGCGAGGCAAGCGCAGTACAATGCGGACAACGACATGTGGGAGGCCAACCGTATGATGACCTCTGGTATCACGTCGCGCGCGGCGCTCGATCTTTCTATGCTGGACGACGACTCGGAGTCGACGGTACACGTCATTGTGCACGACCTCAAGCCTCCGTTCCTCGACGGCCGCACCGTGTTTACGAAGCAGCTCGAGCCCATCAACCCCATCCGCGATTCGACAAGCGACATGGCAGTCTTTGCGAAGAAGGGCTCTGCGCTCGTCAAGGAGAAACGCGAGCAGGCAGAGCGCGCGAAGGCAGCCGCCAAGATTGCGAACCTCAGTGGCACGCAGCTGGGCAACATTATGGGTGTACGCGACGACGAGGCCGACGCGGACGGTGCGTACATCTCCCCTGTCCGTTTCGCGGACCGCATGACATTGGTCATTCACAAAGTCCATTTTGCATTCGCTCTGATACAGCTGCGGCGGAGAAAGCAAAGGCGAACGGCACGGAGGAGAATTACAAGGGCGAGTCGCAGTTCGCGAGCCACTTGAAAACCAACACTGCCATGAGCGCTTTCGCGAAATCAAGGACACTCAAGGAGCAGCGCGAGTACCTGCCGGCATTTGCGTGCCGCGAGGAGCTGCTGAAGATTATCCGCGACAATCAAGGCGCGTTTGCCAAAGCTCCTTGTGCGTACATCATGCTGATCGCTTTTGTTGTACAGTCGTCGTCGTTGTCGGCGAGACGGGCTCCGGCAAAACCACTCAACTTGGCCAGTTCTTGTACGAAGACGGATACTGCACGTATGGCGGTATGATCTGCTGCACCCAACCACGTCGTGTCGCTGCCATGTCCGTTGCAAAACGTGTCAGCGAAGAAATGGAGGTGAGCATGCCATTCGTTGATCAACCGTGGCTCAATCGTCGGCGTAGTGCAAACTTGGCGGAACGGTTGGATATGCTATTCGTTTCGAGGACTGCACGTCCCCGGACACGAGGATTAAGTGTAAGTCGTGTTCTCTATCATGCCGCTTATTGAGCAAGAGACTGACTATCATGATAGTCATGACTGACGGTGTCCTCTTGCGCGAGTCTTTGAACGAAGGCGACTTGGACCGTTACAGCGTCATCATTCTCGACGAGGCTCACGAGCGCTCCTTGAACACGGACGTTCTAATGGGCTTGCTGAAGAAGAGTAAGTCTCGTCCTTCTAATCCGAGCTGTATCTTACTATGTCCACAGTTCTGTCACGGAGGCGAGACCTGAAGTTGATCGTCACGTCTGCGACGATGAATGCCGAAAAGGTCCGTCGACACTCTCGTCTACAGAGCCTGACACAATACTGACATTATCTAGTTCTCTCGATTCTACGGCAATGCGCCTTGCTTCACGATTCCTGGACGCACCTTCCCCGTGGAGGTCTTCCACTCCAAGTCGCCGTGCGAGGACTACGTCGACAGTGCCGTCAAGCAGATCCTCCAAATCCATCTTTCTTTGCCCCCTGGCGACATCCTCGTCTTCATGACGGGCCAAGAAGACATCGAGATTACATGCCAGGTCGTGGCCGGTAAGTACAGTCTCGGTAGTTAATAGTCGTGCTGACCTTTTTCATAGAACGTCTCTCGCAGTTGGACGATCCTGCCCCTCTTGCTATACTCCCCATTTATTCGCAAATGCCAGCAGACCTTCAGGCGAAGATCTTCGAGGCCACGTCTGACGGACGTCGGAAAGTCATCGTGGCCACCAACATCGCGGAGACTTCTCTCACTGTCGACGGTATCCTCTACGTTGTCGACGCTGGGTATAGCAAGCTCAAGGTGTATAACGCGAAAGTCGGCATGGACGCTCTGCAAATCACGCCGATCAGTCAGGCGAATGCCAACCAGCGTACTGGCCGTGCTGGAAGAACTGGGAGCGGGTGAGTCCCGTCGCAATGTTGGGAGGCTAGCGCTCACACACTGCAAGATTCTGCTACCGCCTCTACACGGAGATGGCGTTCCGAAACGAGATGTTCGACAACAACATTCCCGAGATCCAGCGAACGAATCTTGCCAATACGGTCCTGCTGCTTAAGTCTCTCGGCGTCAAGAATCTCCTGGAGTTCGATTTCATGGACCCTCCTCCCCAGGTTCGTGGTAGCCGTGTTCTGCCGGACCGCCGACTGACCCGATGCTACAGTCCAATATCTTGAACTCGATGTACCAGCTGTGGGTGCTGGGTGCCCTCGACAACGTCGGTGACTTGACGGCGACGGGTCGCAAGATGTCTGAGTTCCCCATGGAGCCATCCATGGCCAAGATGCTCATCGTCTCCGTCGAGTACGGCTGTTCAGCGGAGATGCTGACTATCGTTGCGATGCTGTCAGTCCCATCCGTATTCTATCGACCGAAGGAGCGTATGGAAGAGGCGGATGCGGCGCGCGAGAAGTTCCAAGTGGCGGAGAGCGATCATCTTACTCTCCTCAACGTCTTTAATCAGTGGAAGAGCCATGGGTACGTCAGTTCTCACAGAGAAGCGGTACGCCTTTTGACTAGAGTGCAGATATCGGGACGACTGGGGCATGCGCCACTTCCTTCATCCCAAGCTGCTCCGCAAAGCTCGGGAGGTTCGAACGCAGCTCGAGGACATCATGAACTTCCAGAAGATGCAGATCGTCTCTGCCGGAGCTGACGTGGACATTGTTCGCAAAGCTATCACTGCTGGCTACTTCCACCAAGCAGCGAAGGTGAAGGGTATAGGCGAATACGTCAACATTCGCTCCGGGTACGTGGTCAAGTTCGCGGCCATGACCTTTGCTTACAAGATGTGCAGTATCCCTACACACCTGCACCCTACGAGCGCTCTTTATGGCCTTGGATACACGCCCACTTATGTGATCTACCACGAGCTCATCCTCACTTCAAAAGAGTACATGACCACTGTCTCCGCCATTGACCCATATTGGCTCGGTACGCCGCCTCCGACTATGTTGGATACTCTACTCACGCGGACCCCCAGCCGAGCTGGGATCTGTCTTCTACTCTGTCAAGGAGAAAACATTCGACGATGCTGGTGGCTCGCGGCGCCGTGCTGCCAAGGAATTTTCCAAGAAGGCGGAGCTGGAGATGGAGATGGCGCGTCAACGCGACGAGTACGTCGTAAACTTACCGCATTATACGATCCTGACCTCCTGTGCAGAGCTGCCAAGAAGACGGCGGACAGTGTAGAAGCGTCAGTGCGGTCAAGTTCTTCGTCGAGGATCGCCGTTCCCGGCACCCCTCGTACTACAACATCCTCTCGCGTCGGCCAGACGCCTAAACGTCGACTTGGGCTGTAAGCAGTAATCCGCGTGGACACTTTGTCGATCTTAGAAGATGTATGATATCCCCGGTTAGTGCAATGTAGCTTTCAGGTTGTGCGTTACGGACGTCTTTCCAAGTCAGGCGTTGGAACGTCCTTCAATCGAACTTTTACGGCGGTGCAGTCTGTT
This sequence comes from Exidia glandulosa HHB12029, assembly GCA_001632375.1. Classification (NCBI taxonomy): domain Eukaryota; kingdom Fungi; phylum Basidiomycota; class Agaricomycetes; order Auriculariales; family Exidiaceae; genus Exidia; species Exidia glandulosa. The sequence continues at coordinate 72,704 of KV426151.1, read as the reverse complement.
CAATATATCTAGCTGTAGCAGCAATACGGAAGCCAGCAGGCGCGACCATATGTTGGTAGTACTGTTGGATGCCAACGCCATGCATGACCAATACGTCACCCTGCAAGGAGCCATTAGTGAGGGAAAACACAAGGAGGGGGGAGACCAACATACATGCGACAATGTCAGTGACAAGCACGTCGGATGCTTCTTCCCTTTACTAGGCGATACCAGTCGAAACTTCATGAGAGCGGGGGAACCCATGGATAACTGAGGGATGTTATAGCAGACGGTATGAGAGTGAGAAATTGCGACACGAACCGTCGCGATGTCGTCGCGAAGTCCAGCTTCAAAGTCGCTGTCTGCGCCTGAATTAGCTAATTTCCCGTGGAGCGAAAGACCCTCACGATACTAATACACCGTGAGCACAAAGAGCTAGATATTACACGCGGAGACGTACGTGCATCTGCTGTCCGTCGAGGTACGCTGCGACGAGTACTTCATTGAACTCCGTGCTTTCTTCCACTCGGCGCGCCCGACCATTGATTATAGCCAGCGATGCGTGAATGCAACCCGGTGCCGAATCGAAGGGAACCTGCAAGTAACTCCAGTTGTAGCCGCACCGTAACAAAGCCGGATCAACGTACATTGGTGTCTGTTTCTGCAGCGAACTGGCAAAGGCTCTCGTTTCAGTGACAAGGAGTAGCAGGCAGGTACGTGAATGTGAACCTTGTACGGTGCACCAACTACGTATCGTCTTAGTATTAGTATCGGGCAACGTTTGCTGGAGCTGCACTCACAATTTTGCGAGAAGTACTGGGTAAGCAGAGCGGTAGGGCCAGCTATGCGAATGAGCTCAGACACAGTGATGTTTGCCATTGCACTGACTCTTATGCTGGCGATAATACTTTTCAGCTTCAGAGGAATGTGCGGACAAACACTAACTCACGCTTTCGAGGTATTGACGACGCAGGAAAGGCTGTTCAGCAAACTCGGTTTGACAGCGCGCGAATGCCTCGTCGACAGGCGCATTTATGGCGCTGTTTCCCATGATGTGATAAATCACGCCTCTGTAAGTAAAAAGTCGAAGAGTCAGTGACGAACATGCCACTTCCACGTGAATGCGTATACCGATTGAATGGGAAGGTGAACCGATGCACAACAGCGACATGCCCTTCGTCGTCGACCACAAGGGTGTAGCGCTGCATCGATATCACTCCCTCTTGCAACTCCACGTCCGCGTCGAAAGCAAGGCCAGACGATGGCTGCAGCGCGGCAGCGTTCTGTAGAGGCATTGACGTAGAGACGGCGTTCTAGGCGGTATCGCGTTCAGTTCGAGGCTTAGACTGAACTGAATCTCCTTCTCCTTGAACTTACCTTACACGAGTCGCATTCCCAAGTTTCCCAACGTATCCGACAGGTCACCTTCCCGCAGCGTTCGCACCAGAAGCCGCGTAGTTGGCTCTGCGCAGGCTGTCGTGGACAGTACGTTTCGACTTTACATCGCGCCAAAAGCAGTTGAGGGGTCGTCGTGAGAGCAACGAATGTGGGATTGTAGGTCATGCCGTCGCCGTAAGGCGAGGGTTGCGACCCATCTGGCACGTCGACAAGGCGCCAGTACGCTTGGCACATCGTATTGAGACACATCCAGCCTTGGCTGAAGATGGCCTTTGCGGGCTGGCGACATTTGCTGCATTTGCGATCAGCTGGGTCTTCAGTCCTGCACGAGAGTACGTCAGCACCGCACTATGAGGACAGAAAGGGCCGTACTGATTTCCGAGGAATCCGGTATAGACCTTTGTTGGATGCTGGACATGAGACGCGTCGGGGTCCGGTTTCAATACAGGGTGCGCGGATGGCGACGGTTGACGAAGCCACCACGGTTCGCCCTGCGCATCGACCCATTGGAACAACAGCTTAGTGCGCAGATTGTAGCCCTTATCAGAGTCTTTCGTCAGCTCCGGCTCCTCTAGTGTTCTATGTTCAGTACTGGACCAGGGCAAGATAGAGGACAATGGTGATGGCGCTCACCCCACGAATCTCTGATCCAGTACCACCCCAAAACTACGAACCACCGCTCGCCAAGATTGTAAGGAAACAGCTTCCAACGCTTGTCGGCTAGAAGCAAGATCGGGTGCTGGTGCAGCATTGCGTTGCGAAGGGGGTTGACTTGGCCTTTGCGGGCGGACTGGTCCTTCGTGAGGAGCGCGCGCTTCACCTTCTTCTTCGGTCTGCGTGGAGACTCGGCAGACGTAGACGCCTCAGGCGCATTGTCATCGATCGAGTCAACGCCTGGTTTCTCGCCGTCCACATCGTCGTGGTCGTTGTCGCCTGCGTGAGCGAGCGTAACGGCTGCGATGTCCTCGTCGTCCACTTCCACGTCGACCAGCGCTGATCCGCCGCCTCTACCGAGCTGCGAGTCAGATACGCGATGCTACAAGTGGCCACACGCACCCGTGCGAGATCAGCACTCGTCCATCGTGAATAAACGCGTCGCGCCTGATCACGAGCACGATTGTTGTCAGATTACGCAGCACGGTGGGTGAAACTGGCACTCACGGCGAGGGAAACTGGCCAAATAGGTAGCCTCGCGTCAGTCCGCCTTTAGAGTATACGCCGCCCTGGTAGCTCTTGAACCACGGTAACGTCTCGCAAATCTCCTGTCGTGTCTATGTATCGACAAAACAACAACGCGTGAGATCTTCATCCGAGCACCACCAGACGCGCGCGCGGACGAACCTTGGACCACACGAACGGACGCAAGCCATGCGGAAGAGGTGGTCGAGGATCGTCCTCATCTTTAGTCCACTTCGGTGGTGTCTCTGAAAGCGGAAGGTCGTAGGAGCGCCAAGTCCTCGGCAGGACAGGCGTCTCGACGACGTTCATATCGTCCAACGACTCGTCCTCGGGCTTCACAATCTCAACAGAGGAATGCGAGCGCGAGGGTATAAATTCGCGGACCATGTACTCGTCGGACCACAGCTCAGGCTGGGGCGTGGGCGCTTTGCGCTCGCGACGCATGAAGACACCCGTACTAGTACTGGGGGGCGAGCTGGCCTGTCGTTTTCGTTTGCCGAGGACGGGGCCCGGGGCGGGCTTCGGCGCTGCTGTACGAGACGACGAGGCGACTGCGCCTGTGTTGCGCGATGAGTGTGTGGGAACAGCTGCCGAGATTGCAGGGGCTGAACGCGCGGATGCAGATGGCGGGCGCGTAACACGGCTGGGAACTGAAGACTGTGGCGAGTTCATCTGGCCGAGCTTGGCGAGCAAATCTGCCTGGAACTTGGCGCCAGGGGATAGCACTCCTTCTGCTGCAGGAGGAGGCGGAGGAGTAGAAGGGGGCAAAGGCGCAGACTTTGGACGCGAGCGCGAGCTTTCCGCCAGTTCCCGGGCGCGAGACGCGATGGTGGGTTGGCGCGTGGGTTCGGCGAGCGGCAGATGATCGTCGACTGGTTCCGGCTTGACTGCAGGCCACTGTGTTGCTGCAGGCTCTGGGGATGGTTGGGGAGGTTCTTGCACGGGCACTGGCGCGGTGGATGGGAGCGAAGCAACAGGAACGCCGTTGACCATGGGGACGCTACTTCCGCTGCGCGATGACCCGGACGCGAAATTAGGCCCTCTGCGCGTGAACATCGTATCGACGGCGGCTGTGTCGCGTGCGGGTGACTCCATCTTTGTCTGCGGCCGCTCGTATATGACCTTGCGGGACGGGCGGGCGGCTTCGGCCCTGAACGCGTCGTACGCGCCCTTGGCCTCGTCGACTTCAGCCCTCGACAGGTGCAGCATAACGCGCCAGAACGCGCGGGCTTCATTGTCTGTCGTGTCGCGTGCGATGAACACGGGCAGGTCGTTCAACACGAACGCGGCCCAGCGCTTCACGGCAGGTCTCTGTCACGGTGTAGGTAGGCGCGTTCAGCATCCGAGCACTGCAGAGCTCTGAGCACGCCTAGCGACTTACGATTACATCGTTGGTAGAGGTTGCAAGGACCGCTTGGTCTTCCCACGCGCTCGGGCTTGAGCTTGAGGCTTGCTGGCCAATAAGCGCGTAAAATGGACCGAGATCGTCATACAACACCCTGGTGTCGTCCCAGGACCGCGGCCAGTCGTCTGGCACGCAGTCCTGCGCGTTCATTTGGGAGCGACGAAGCGGGAGGTGGTCAAGTTCAATTTCGGCAATAAACTTTCACGCGTCGCGATCTTGCATGATCATCGCTCGGCTGACCCTCCGAGAATGCAGGCAGAGAATCGAACAGGTGCACGTGCGAGGCAGATCCAGAAACGATTTCAGAGTGTTTACTTACGTCTCTGCTCAAGCGAACATTTGCCACAGTCAGGGCCAGCGAGTGAACGTAGAGCGGAGCCAAAGCAATAGGCGGCAGGTTGCCCGAGAACAAACGGGTCCAGAGCCACTTGTCGCATGCAAGGCGATACCAGATAAAATAAAAGCTGCTTTCTAGTTGCGCGGCAGGTTTTATAGAATACGATTTAGCGAGCACCGAGCGCGTGCTGGATCGCCTCGTACACATCGGCCTCGATGCGCGCCTCGAGCTTGTCCTCCTCGGGGCCGTTGCCGTTCGCGACCTTCTGCGCCTCTGCAAGGTTCGCGCGAACAGCCTGGGCGATACGTAAGTCAGGCGACGAGAAGTTACGTGGGTCTGGCGCACCTCTGCGGAAAAGTCCTCGAGCGGCGCGGCCTCTACGGCGTTGATAGTGAGCTTGTTGTTGGGATGGACGATAGCAAAGCCGCCAGACGCTATAGATGGTCAGACTAGAGCTCTGAGCGGCGCCGGTTTGAGCACGCACCGAACCACTTCTTGGTGCCGCTCGCCTCGACGACCTCGATGATGCCCGGACGCAGGGCCTCTACGCTCGGCACGTGGTTGGCGAGGATGCCCATGTCACCCGTTGCTGCGGGGATGTTGACCTGGACGGCGTCGACAGACTTGAACAGAGTCTGCCAGCGCGTGAGCAAGCTCCCGTGGAGTTGGAGGTGGGCGCGGGCAGACCTGGTGCGGGAGAACGAGAGAGAGCTTGATCTTGTCCGAGACCTCGGTGGCGTATGCTCTGCGCTGGACGGTGCGTGTCGCAGCCCGCGCGGACGCCCGGAGTACCGTAGACGCCATGAATGGAGGAAGTAGTGTGAAAACTCCGCTTGTCTCCCTCTCCCTCACCCAACTACCTCACTTTGACAAAAACGGTTGCGGACTCTATGATCCTAATTACATGAAACCTTACCTCGTGAGGGGCGTCTCACTTACGCGTCCAGCTCTGGCGGAGGCGACCTGCAGTGTGCACGCCTCTAGTTCTCTGGTACTGGCATGACTCTGAAAACGGCCTTGTCAAGAGCACCTAAACGGTCTTAACTTGCTACACCACGAGCTGAGGATGATGCGCATGAGCTGATGCATTTGCGGGACGACAGGTCGTTGCTCATTGCGCGGAAAGGTTGCGGACAATGCCTGTAGCCCAATCTAACAACTGCCCAGCTGCCGGCGAGTACGCAACGTTCACAGCTGTAGTCACCCCGCTCCTGATAGTCCATGCATCCGCGACAACTGCCCCGCTCTCCAACGACATTTGGAAAGTCCTGAAGCATGCACACCGTCAGTCTACACTCGATATAAAAAGAGAGAAAGAGCACGCACGCAGAATGCCCGCCCCAGCGGCCCATCGTCCGGCTCGACACGCCGTCCACGAACCAGAGCGCCTTCGGATCGCCACACGTCGCCTTCCCAATGTCGCATATTCGCTCGAGCACCGCCAGCTTAACCTCGTCGTGCAGTACCTGCGCAAGCTGCGCGATGGAGCTGATGGTGACGTTCGCCTGCGACGTCTGCGCGACGAGCATCGCGGGCGATTGAAACGTCAAGCGGAATGTCGGCCGGTGCGCGACGCGCAGCACGGCCTCGCCGCCGATACTGCCGTCTGGCGAGTCCAACAGCGCGACGAGGTCATTGCCGCTCTCTCCCACGCGCGTCATGCGCATCTTCGCGTGCACGCCGACCGCCCAAAGGGCCGCGCACACCTTGCGCAACTCGTTTGCGATGCGGTCGCAGAATGATTGGTACTGGATCAGGTCAATGATGGGTTGCAGGATTTTCGGCGGAGGCGCCTGGATCGGTGCTGTTGTAGGTGCTGTAAGCGACGTGGACGTCGATGATCGCTGCTTCTTCACAAATGAATGGCGACGAAGGAGCAGGAGCTTCAGTGCTGCATGGATGAGGTCGCATAGCGGGGACGACGGTTCTTCGTCACTGTTGTTGCAAGTCGCACTCGGGACCTGTCAAATTTCAGCGCCATGTCTATACGCGAGATGACACTCACGAGAGTGAAACTTAGTTGCATGGTATGCGCAACGGAAACAGATATGAGCCGCTCGCTCACTCGCGTGTCGCCACTGGGAAACTTCTCTGCCTCTCTGAATAGTTCGTGGAACACTTCCTGTTCGATGAGTTCCTGTTGCGCGTACTTGAGAATCGAGTTCACGTCGGAGTCGTCGGGTGCGTGAAGAGAATTGTAGGACACGTTCTTGGTTCCGTCCGCCTCTTCGCGAGACAGCGCTATGCGCAGACGCATCTTCTGCCGATGTTGAAACACCAAAGGTGACCCGTCGTTATCCACTGCAGATAGATATGCCATCGCCCTCCGTCGAAACTCCAAGGGCGCTGTGATCCTTCTATCAGTACGTGTGCATTGAATGAGAATGAACAGATACAGACCTTCCTCCAACCCGAAGGAAATGATAAAGTCCCTCGCAGTCTTGTCTGCGTTCTTCCCGGTCGGGGCACCTGGAGGTAGAGGCGCGGGTACAAGGCTCCAATTAGCAGCGCGTGCTGTGAGAGCGTCAACCCAATAACTCTCGTCCCGCTTTCGAGTTCGTTCCATCGTGTCTGCCGCATTTCGTAGCACTTCCGAGGCTTGGCGTAGTGCGTTATCTTTGGCGCCGAGCGTGAGTTGTGCGTTGAACTGTGCGACCGACGGCAATGGGGGCGGATTCGAGACAGTGCTGCCTGTGAGCGTGCCGGCAGGGAGGTTGGGCATCGGCGAAGGCTGAGCAAGGGGAGCGAGAGGTCCACTCGGTGTCGCGGACGACACGAGGGCGAGTAAATCGCGGGCGAGGGACATTTCGCCCATCGCGGTGCTGTGGCGCCGGTGAGCACAGGCGTTTCATTGGAACGAATGGCGCATACTAGAGGTGCGGAATCATCTCGGTGCGCATGGCGTGGAGCTCGTCGACGGTCATGGGCCGTTGCTTGTCGTCGCCATCCCTGGCCTTGGACTTTGCAGCGTCCGGCTCGACATCCGTGTCGCTGTCGGACGCGTCCGCTTCGCTAGGCTCCGCGTCGCGCCAGGCGCCGTCTGGCTTGTATTTCTCGAAGAAATCGATACCGCGCTCGCGAATAACGCGAGTTAGGTTGTCTCCCAGTCGTGCAACGGGCTCTTCGCGTCTGCGACGCGCATATTCAGCAACCGGAACGACGCGCCGATCGTGAGACACACGGCTTATATACGCGCTCGCCGTCTGGCGCAATGTCGAGCAGTTGCAGTATGCGTTCTCCGCCGTCATCTTTGTACGGCTGCTCGAGACTCAGGCGCAGTTTCTTGTATGGCGGCTCCTCGGTCATGACGGTTGCGCGTGAAGCCAGGAATGTCAGCCCGTTAGCTCCGCTTGCAGCGACAGCTTCAACCTTACAATAGCGGGTAGCAAATCACATAACGACATTACACGTGACTCATGCTGCTAAGTACCTATGCTCAGTACAGAGGTAAGGTACAGTGGAACAGTCTTGCCCGAAGACCGGAGTGACCGGACGGTCAAGGACTTGGACACCCACCAAAGAGCGCACGACGTTACAACAAAACAAAGCCAACGAGTCACAAGGGTGATGTGGACGCAAGACATAAAGTGATTCACGTCCAGATCCAGGGAGAAGGCTCGGGTTGGGAGACTTTGACGACGGTGCCGACGTTATCCACCGCGCCAATGACCTTGACTCCCTCGGCGAGCTCAAGTCGTGTATCCGAAGGCATGGATGTTAACCCCTTCTCGAGAATCTCCATGACACGTTCTGCGGGCAGGATGTGGGTTCGAAGCGGCGTGACGAGGACGACGGACTCGAGGCATGGTGTGTTGAGCTTCGCGGAGGGGAGTCGAAACGGCCCTTCGCCATCCAGCAAGACAACGAGGGTCCGCAGGTTGGGCAGATTCGGAATCCAGCGCGAGACGTTCTCATTTCCCCAAAGGCGCTGCGACACCGACAGTTCCGTGACATGGTCCTGCCAATTCTCCTCGCCTTCGTACGCTCGCAGGATCTCTGGGATGTGGAGGCGATCCTCCTTCTCCCTCGGCACCTCCTCGACATACCGCCGTTCGAATCGGGAGTGCGCGTTCACGATGTCGATGTACACTCGGGGCTGCGGGATGTCGTCATAGGAAATACGAAGGTGCAGGCTGCTGCCATCATTAACGTCGCAAAGCAAGTTGAAGTCGTACTTCGTGGGCGAGAGTATGCTGATGCGTGGGATGCGTCGTATTATCGCCTCTATAGGCTTCAGACTGCCCGTGTCAAAAGGACCTTCGATGATGAGCTCCCTGAACGTTGCAGGAAACGCGTAATTGCCGTCCTGGCCCTCGACGACGAAGATCGATTCGCCGCAGAGGAGGACCTGCTGTAAGGCTGGAAAGTGCTTCCGAAGTAGATGGGGCGGGAGAGGTACACAGCTATGCGCCGTAAGACAAATACCGTGCACGTCCCGGAAAGCTGCAACGGTCTTGCGGGGGAGCATGACGTTCGACAGCGTTACATTCCGCAGGGACGGTGCGGATCCATTGAAGATATCGTGCGGGAACGCGACGAGTCCTTCGACGTTGCGGTAGAGAAAGCGTTTGTCCAGGCAAGGCGAGGCGGTCATATAAACGTTGAGAAAGAGGATGCTGAGCTCCGTCAAGACCGGCGCCGGTCGTTTGAGCGTGTCGAACAACACTCGAGCCTTCTTCTCCGGTAGGCGGAACGCTGCGTTCTCGAGACGGTGGAAGTGCCCGCGCAGACTGAATAGCACGAGGTCGATCTGAGGAGACTCTTCGGGGAGGTCGATGTTGACGAAGATACGACCGGTCTTGGAGGCGTGGAGCCGTACGAGGAAACAGTCGACTGCCGCGGGGCTGTCAGAGAAGAGGTCCATGTCGCGCCAGAAGGTCGGGTGTGTGTACATGACGGCTCGCCATTGTCGGCAGACGAGACCGGCGCGGATGAGCTTGCGCAGCCGCAAGTTGTCGAAGACCTTGAACAGTATGTCGTCCGGAATGACAGCGCGCATTATGGGCAGCGCCAGATGGAAGGCAGATGAAGAGGCCTAGCACAGGAGCACGCCCCTTTATCGGCAGGACGCGTCGCAGGTGGACGACCTGCGAGCCCCAGCCCCAAGTGTGACACGAGACCTGAAAACCCTCGCAGGGCCGACATTTAGAGATTCAAAGGTGGGTTCGACGTCGTTCAGTGCAGGGTCAGACACGGGAACAGGAAAGTGGCCCATTGGTTGAGAGAGAGTTGCAGTGCTACTCCGCCGCCTCATCGGGGAAAACCCGAAAGCCTTGTATGGGGATTGCGTGGATTGCTTGGTCGGCAAGCGATCGGCACCGAGCCATCCGATGACACCGGCTTGCCGACCGAAGGAAGGCTTGTGTTGGATGGCCATCCGCTCGCCATCCAACACCAGCACGGGTTGGTGTTTCCCATTCGTTTACGGACTGATTACTATTTCGAAGCAAGTATGCTTTGGGCTGGTCATAGGGTTCTAAACCGCATGTTGTCAGCACTGTGTGCAGGGACTTAGGCGAGGATCGCGGGACTTGCTGGGAGTGCGCGGTGTGCGGAGTGCGCACGACTGCTAGTTCTGTTGAATTTATCCAACACGCTGTCCAAGTCCGACAGCCTTTATGGCCTAACTCTTGTCCTTGTAAGATATTCACTTGGTCGGGTCATAAAATTGCATGTGGTCGACAGCACGGTCGCGGGTCGCTGTACAGCTCCGAGTTGGTTCCGAGCCGGCGATCAACGAACGAACGGAGTGTGAAACGACCAACCGGCTCTTGCTCTTGACTCTCTTTGTCGCGTCGTCCGTCTGAGCCCTTGGCACAGTTTCCACACATTCAACGAACTTTCGACGCGACATGGACCGACGTGTAATATTACACTGACAACGCCTGGCTTTGTGCGGTCCATCGCGTTGCGTGAACATCCTTCCTGTACGTCGCGTTCTCCAGTTTTATCTCCATACCTCTGATGAATCGCAGAGTTTCGCGCAGAGTTCCGTACATCCTCTTTTCTGTCCGTGTTTGACGGTGTGCTCAGCTGTGTTTCGTTAGGCTACTAGGGTTGTGGTCCCGGGTTGCTGCAGGGGTCTTGTGTTGGAGCTTGTCTTTCGTGCGGGTTCCGTTCCGCCGGGCCTGTGCGGCTGGTTTTGAGATATCGTGCTGGTTGGGTACGTGTTCTTGTTTGTTGCTGTTTTGCGTTGGTTTGTGTGTGCATGTCGATTCGGTCCTATGGTGTTTTCTCTCGGGGCTGGTTGGGTCGTTCTTTCCCGGCGTGGTTGGTTTGCGCGTGTTGTACGTTCTTTGTGCCTTTTTGTTGGGTCGGTGTCGCGCTGGGTTTTCGTGATGCTTCCTTTTCCCGTGCCGTCTGCCTCGTCCGCGTTCTTTGTTCGGGTCGTCGTCGGGTTGGTCTATGTTGTTGATGTTTTTGTCGGTCTTGGCGTCTTTGGGCCTTTCGCGGAGTCTTTCGCCTTCTTTTGCTTTGTCGGGGGCGAGTTCCATGTCGCGGCAGCCGGTCTTGTGTGTGTGGATGCCGGCTCTGCGTTGTCGCCGGGCGAGTGCGGGGGGTGTGCGCTTGCGTTGCCGCTGGTTTTCTGATCCTTTTACCAGTCTGTCTTGCGGTGGGGCAGTGCTCGTTGTGTTGGTCGCCAGATGGCATTCTGCTGCGGAGTGCTTTCACGGTGGCATGCCGTTTTGTCTGTCGGTTGCGTGTTGGGTTGCGTTGGTGCCGCGGGCGGCCTATTGTGGGGCGACCTGGGATTGCTCGCCGGGGCGATGTTTAGCGATTGCGAGGTTTGTTCTCCGTTGTTGTTTGCTGGGTTCGCTTGGGGGTGGTTTCGGTGGCGGTTTGGTTGAGTGAGTGTTTTCGTGGTTGTTGGCTTCCTGTCTTCCTTTGCCTCTCTGCTTTGCGTTTGAACTGAGTTCAGTTTGCTCTGCTTGGCTTCGCTCATCTCATTGCTCTCTTCGGTGTCTGGCTTGGCTAGTGTTTCTTCTGGGGCTTCGTTGTGGCTGGTCATTCTTACTTTTCGGTTGGGGAGTCGAAGTCGTCGTCGTTTTTGCTTGTACTTGCACGATGAAGATGAAGATGATGCTGATATGTATATGTTGTTCGTGTTGGTGTTGTGCTTACGCCCTTCGACGTCGCGGTGGCAGATTCGCCATGGATTGGGCGGGAGCCTGCCCGGCATCTGGTTGCTCTTGGGGAGGGTTTCCAGGCTATTCCGGGTGTCAGCGAGGGCGTCATAGTGCATTCTCAAACAGCTTACCGTAGCCACGGCTTTCTGCTTCGAGTAGAACGCGAAGAGCTCGGATATTTGAGCGTGAAGCGCTTGACGCTCGTACTGCAATCGCTGGACCTCCATGGTCATATTGAGCACCTCCTTCGATAGTTCCTTCTTGAACGCCTCAACGTGGACTGCGAACTCGCATAAGCAGGCATGCAAAGACGAAAACGGGAAGCCATACATTGGATGTTGACCGTTGTGGCCTCTTTCATAGCTTCTACGAAGCGCAGACGTTCGCCGCGGATGTCGTTGCTCAGCTCTGTGCGTGGATGAGCGAATGGCGCACGGGCATCCACTGTGCTTACCAACTGCTATGCTCCGGAGCAGTGCCTCGTTAGCCTGCCGCTGTTGCTCCATAAACCCGACGATGGCATCCGTGGCTGTTAATCGGTGAGAAGGTTTTCGAGGTGCGACGTCCAGTGCTCACAGATCTTCTGCCGCTCCTGCGCATTGCGGTCGAGATCCTGTGCGACGCCTGCGACCAGCGTCTGCATCGCCGACTGTAGCTCTTCGTGACCAGCCTGGCGAGTTCCCTTGTTGTTGGCGAGGAACTGTCGCATATCCTGCAGCAGACCGCCACTGCGAACGGCCCCTTCAGCCACCTCCGGAGCAGACGGCACGTTCGACATATTCTGCGGATCAGGCTCCGCGGCGCCCTCTCCATCACCTGGAGCGGGAGGAGCGGGAGGGCCTACCGGAGGAGCAGCGAGGGGCGCAATACCGAGCTCCTCATGCAGGCGACCAATCTGCATCCCAACGTGCTGCACGTTCGCAGTAGTATTGTTCACAAATGCACCAAGCCACTATATCGGGGTAAGCTAGAAGAATCTGCGAAGGAAGAGCTCCGCACCGTGTTCAGGTCGCCGAGATACCGAACGCTGTCGGCATGCTGGGTTCCCAGCCGCGCGGAAGTTTCTTGCGACTCTTTCATGCACGCCGCAAGTGTTTGTAGCTGGGTAAAGGCTCGTCAGACGAAGATGAGGGCACGACGACCGCGCGCACCTCGGACAACACAGCGGCATGCTTGTCGGAAGAGTCTCCGCTACTGAGTGAAGCGTCTGAGGATGACGGCGCGTCCGCTGCGGCCTGGACGATGACTATCAGCGACCAAACCCAAGGTAGAATTCCTTTTCGCCGTACCGGTTCATCTGCAAGCGTGACTATCTTGGGCGATGACCCTGGTTCAGCTGCATGGACCGATGGTTGGGGGGATGTGAGGGAAGTCGTAGACGGCGACGCCGGAGCGTCGGGCATGGGGGATGGCACGGCGAGCGTAGATACAGCGTCCGAAGTATCTGGGATTGGGCTGGGTGCTGCTATAGGTGCAGTCGAATTGAGCCTCTCCAGAACTTGAGCGAGCGCAGCAGCAATGTCGGCAGAAGGCACGACCGTCGAACTGTGCGAGCCATCGCGTTCCGCAACTTGAGAGGTGTTCGTCGCAATGCTGGCGAGATCATCCTTCACGAGGACAGCGGCGCGCAGTTCATCGAGCTTCTGCACAAGCGTGGTATGGTCCGCGTTGTGAGTGCCTTCGAAGAGCTCGAGCTTTTCGAGCACGGGAGTATGGTCGACCGGAGGTTGAGGTCGCGCCTTACGTTTGAGCTCGTCGAGCGATGAAAGAACGGGACCGAAGTCGAGGACCGGCGGCAGTGGACGATCCCGTCGAGGTACGTCCCGATGCTCGACCTGCGTCGCAGCCAACTTGTCGAGCTTGGCATGCAGCGGTTGAAGGGCACGCATACCGTCGAGAACAGCAGAGAGGCGCCCCTCGATGTCGTTCAACCCCTGCGCAGTGGGCGGCGAGGTCAGGGTCGTCCGGAGCTCCTTCATCACGGACGAGACATCGTTACGCAAACGGTCGATCTGGCCCGCGACTTCCTCTGCCGACTTTGCCTGCTTCGTCGATTGTTCATTGAGCAAGTCGTAAATAGGTTGGAGGTCCAGGAGACTGGACGAATTCGAGTTGCCGCGCGTCAGGCCAGGATCCCTGGACGTTCGGCGCGAGGAATTGGTGGTATGTGAACCGCCAAGATCACACATCGTCGTAATGACTGGTGTATCCTTCTCGATGGGCGGAGGCGGCACCGAAACGTCCGTCGAATGGCGCTTCAGCGGCGAGTCGACGCCTCGCAAGCTATCGCGCCGTCGCATGGTGGCCGAATCAACGGGAAGCTCGCTTGCTGCTTTGCGGTGACCAGGACGGTTGTTGCCTCCCCAGAAGGCGGCGTCGAGGACGTTGTGCATCGCTTTGAATTGCTCTTCGGAACCGGCGAGCATTTCGTCATGCTTGGTCTGCGCGGATGGCCGCGTCGGTCGTGGTGTATATGCACTACTCTCCGACGACTTCCAAGATGGCGCAGTCGGCGTCGTCATAGACCCGAAGCGTTGCTCAAACTGGGCAAGACGCTGCTTCACCAATGTCTGGCTGTCGAGTCGGTCGATGGAAGGAGTGTTTGGGGTGAGCGAGCGCATGATACGTGACGGACGCGGCTCTTCATCTTCGATAATGCTCGAAGCAGGAGACTTGTTGACCACACGGAGGGGCGGTCCGATGTCTTCGGCCGCGTCAGCACTCGTCCCAGTATCTTGTCGTTCGATGGATGCATTCGACATGTCGCGACAACGAAGGAGTCCGTCCCTGCATGCCACTATTTGTCAATGGTCACGGACTGACGAGGAGGAAGAGCGTACCAGACTGCGTTCACCCATCCGACTCTATCGGAGACCGTCGACGTTGCAAAGCGCTCCTCCCCATTCTCGAACTCCATGACGAAGACGTGGGCAGATTCGCCTTGTTCGAGAGTAGGAGACATTGCGGGGTCAATGGCATTTGCGGCTACGGACTTGACGTTCGTGCAGAGCGAGAGTACCATATCCCTGCGGTTCAGACGTCCGTCCGGGTCCGACCAGGTGAGACTGAGGTGGGAGGCGTGCAGCGTCGCGTCGCATGGATGCCAGCGCGGAGGTATGTCGTCTGTATTGAGATGCAGAACCGGGCCTTCGCGCGCAATCTGTGATATCTTCAGCAAGAGCGCAGGGCGGCGTAGTCTTCCCACCACGCACGCTGAACGTTTCGACGGTCTCTGAAGAGCGCACGCGCACGTCATCGTCCGGGTCCGTGGGAAGCTCTAGCCGTAGCGCGTCCTGCGCGTCGATGTCGTCCCTGCGCACCGGGGCGGGGATGTAGGGGCCAGCGCCGATATCGTCCTTGCGCTCCTTCTTCATGCCGAAGGCGGACAAGAGATTGCGGAACGATTCGCGTATCGGCATACGATGCTTCGGGTATGTGCTGAGCGGCATGGTAGGCATGGGACCGTTGCGGCGCGCGTCCATGGCGTAAGGATTCACTCGCGGCGGGCTGAGATCGAGCGCGGAGCGGTTCTGCTCGTAAAGGCTGATGAGGTCGCGAGTAGTGCGCGTGTGATTCGGTCCCGCGTCGCCAGAGCTATACGAGCGCCATTCGTGTCGAGGACTCGCGAAGTGAGGCGGGGCGAGCCCGCGGGCCGTCGACGCGTACGGGGCGTCGCGCACGAAGATATCGTGGATTCGCGGCGGTTCAGAGTATGCTGTTGAGTCGATGCGTTCTTTGCCGTGGGGCATGTTGAGGGAGATAACGTCGTCCTGAGGGGTAGGGAGGACGTCCGAGCCTTGTGCGGAGGACGGGGCGCGTGTCATGGGTGGGAGCGAAAGATCGTCGGTTGCCGCAGAGGACCTGGACATGTTGGAAAGCGAGAACGAGAAAACAAGGGACGCGTGCCGGGGCGCGTCGGGGTCAGGTTCAGAGGTTGAGTCAAGCAAGGCGTGAGCCTGATCGACAACGCGGTCCACCAGCACATAGGGGGCCGGAATTCGAAGTCACGAGAGTCTCATCTCCTGAGTAGCCCTGCGAAGCGCGAACTTGCTTTCGAGGATGAACAGCAAGATAAAGACCTGAAAGCCTCCAAGCCTACTGAAAAAGACACCAGACCGTCGTCTCAACAGCATCCATTTTTCGCATTGTCGAGGTCGAGGACTTGACAGTACGACATATAGATCTGAAAGCCGAAAGAGCAGCATATGCATGGTCTGAGAAGGCGGACTCGTCGTCTCGTGGCGAAGAGAAGGCAAACCTCGAACGGGATATTCCGCATGTTGCTCTGATGCAATCGTGTATCTTTACTGAACACTCGAGCGCGCCTCAGACACAAGTTAGATACGCTCTGACTCTTCTGGTCGTCTGAATTTCTGGTCTCAGTGGAGCCTCTTTACCCCTGCATCTTTTCCACGACAAAACTTCGAACTAGAGCTACAATGAGTCACAGACGATTATCCTACGTAAAACCTACTTCCATTGCCGATACAGAGCTAGAACCACAAATCCACCTCATCAGGACGGCGCACGCGCGTGTACGGTAGTGAGCCATCTACGAGAAGGCCTTGCGCCATGCAGATGGTGAGACGAGACGGCCCGGGGACTAGTGCCAGGCCGGTATTCAGCACTGAAACCACGTCGTCCTCGCTGACGCGGTCCCAGTCGTAAGGCGTCGTAAAGACAACGGTGTCCAAGCGCGTTTTATCGATTCTGCGCGCAGGGAGAGGGAAAGCATCCTTGGCATCCAGGATGACAGTAAGCCGCTTCAGCGCCGGGAGTAGCTGTGGAATCAGTTGTGCGAGGCAGGTATCTGCCCACAGACTCTGCGAGACTGTCAATTCTGCGACGCGCTCATGCCAAGTCGCATCTCGGAGCACCGCTGGCGTCTTAGTACTCGCGTCGACAGCTCCGCGATGCTCGACGAAACTGCGCCTGAGTCCGTTACGCAGGTCAACGAACTCGACGCAGTAGTCATTCTCTGGGTCCTCCTCCGAGACAACCATGCGGAGCCGGAGCTCGTGTGGCAGATACCGCATAATCGCCTGGGCGCTGGGCTCCGTCCACGAGCCAATGATGAGGCGCGGGATAGTAGCGAGCGCGTGCGCGCTGACGAAGCTGGTAACGACGCCGGTATGTCGTCCGGCGTCAATGTACAGTTCTTCAAGGTCGTCCGGTAGTACGTTGTCGTCGTGCGTTCCTTCGTGCACGAGGACCTGTGGACCCTCAAACCGCATCATGCGCGCGGAAGGAAAGGATGCGTTGAATAAGCGCGGCGTAAACGTCAGCATATTTCCCTCCGCGTAGCACGCTGATAGATGCACGTAGTCAACACCGCGGAACGCAGGGATGGCCTCGTGCGGCAGGTGGAGGTTGACTCCGCCGAAAACCGACAGTTTCGGCGCCTCGCCACCCAGGAGGGAGGGTGGAAGTTCGACACCTCCTAGGATGTCGAAGACGGTGTCGACGGTGCCCTGTACGAAGATGGGTGCATCCACGAATATGATCTCGAGCTTTTCGAGGACGAGCGCTCTAGCTCGTAGAGCGTGGAAGAGCGTGGCGGCGTTGTTGGAGTTGATAGCGAATGCTGCATGGATGATACGGTCAAAGTGTTTGCTGACGCCTGCGAGTACAGCGTCGACGGACGCTACTTCATCCAGCAGTTCGACTGTCACATACAGCGGGCCAGTCTGGGAAGCTTCGAGCTGGGCCAAGAAGAGGTCCACAGCTACGGGCGCCGATGAAGATATGTGCACGTTGCGAGCAAACGTCTGGTGCGCCAGAGCGACGCAACGCCACTGGTAGCAGACCCCGGCCGCACGGATGAGCGCGCTCAGGCCCACGTTGTTGAAGACTTCGAATAAGACATCGTCCGAAAGCCAGGCGGGAGGACGAGGCTGAGCGAAGTTCAACATGGAGGAAGAAGAACGCAGCAAAGAGTTGAGAGAGAGCTATGGGTCGACATGCATTGCTTATATGTTCAGGCGACGCGCAGGCTGGTCGAAAGCAGAACGTCCCGTCGATCGGGCACGCGGTCGAAACGAGTTCACGTCCGCTGTCATCTGCAGCAGGTCTGTCATGTGGTGGTCCATATGCACGGGAATAACAACATTGGGGCCCCAAGATCCAGTTCCGGCCAGCAGGGTGCAAAGGCTTCAACGCATAAGAAAGTTAGAGACGTGCGAGCCCCTCAGGACGAGTTGCTGTGCGAGCCGCGATTATCAACTGGCACAGACGAGGAGAAGTGCCGCAGGTTATACGTCGCCATGGCGCAGAGACTGGCCGGAGAGTTGGCCGGTGGTCGTGCCAGTGGGAGCACGAGTCAACCTCGGATGTCGCGGCCCTAACTCCGCCCACTCCTTGGCCCCTCACCATGAGATTCTCGCCCAACGCACCAGTCAGAAGGTGCGCGTCGACACTTGACGCGAGTGGCTGTATTATGCGACTAACTCTGCGTCTACAGGCCGTCAAACTCGTTTGGTCTTCGTTACGCCAATGATTCTGACTATGAGGACGATTCCGACTCGGATTCCGACATCTCCAACGACTCCTTCCTCATTACCAAGGATGACCCTTTGACCGTCGTCCAGTACGTGGTCATCTATAGCTGGCGTCGCGCGACTTACTTAGCTGAGCGCACAGAACATCGCCGACTGCCCACCGAAGCAACGACGAAATCCGCGAGCTCACAGACACGCTCGCCGCGGTACGATTACGCGCGTCATATCGCGACCCGTATGAAGAATGGGAAAGAGCGACCAAGGAAGAGGCTCTGGTGCGTCGCATCGCGCTACAGAACGCGACACAATACTGACGCGACGGGCAGCGCGCCGCAATGCAACGCGCCGGCACATCGAAATCTGCCAACTTGCTGCAAGAGGCTGCGAACCGGCTCGCGCTCGAATCTATTACCAAGACACACACTGTTCAGGCTGCAGAGGTGAAGACTCTGCTCGTCACCCTTGCGAACAAACGGCGACAGGACGAGGAGCGTCTACTGCAGCAATTCAAGGCTCGGGACAAGCAATTGTGGGAACGCATCGAGGCTGTCATCAAGCAGGAGGAGGACAAGGCGCGTAAAGTCTGGGAGCAGGCCGAAGCAGTCCGCCAGCAGGAGGCGAAACGCAAAGCCGAGGAAGAGGCTAAAGCCAAGGCCGAGGCAGACAAGAAGAAGAAAGAGGAGGAGGAGGCTATGGCTCGCGCAAAGGCGCAGGCAGCCGCCCAGGCTAGAAAGGCGGAGAACGAGAAGAAACGTCTTCAGGAGGAGCAGTCGGCGAAGGAGACACAAGCTGCTGTGGCCGCACAGCGCGACAAACTCGGTCAGGCTTCTGCCATCGACGAGTGGCGACAGGGCCGAGCCGTCTTGCAGGTACGTTGGGTGCTCTCTCGTTCTGACATTTGCTAATGTTCTGTATTCTAGAAAATCAAGGGCGAGGTTATGCCCTCCGTCAAGCTTACGGAAAAGTGGCGTGTGGTCTACAATGCCCAGCGGCGCAAGATCACGGCGAAGATTGGGCAGATAACCAACGACGAGGCTGCTATACAGGCTATCGTGCGTGCCAAACGATTCTTCGTTGCCTTTCTCTCACTGCAACTCGCACAGTGCACGTTCATCTTCAACGCAGTGCAGCCGCAACCGCCGCACGAGGAGACGCTCTATCAAGCACTACTTTCCGCACTCGCGAAGGCGATCCTTCTGCAGGCAGAGACCGAAGTGTCCGCGTCCAACAAGACCGCGGTTCCCCTCGCCCGCGTCACTGCATTACTGCTGGAAGCGCTCCCTGGATTTAGCGATGCTCTATGGGCGCGCTTCATTCAACGTGCAGGGGGGTGGGCTGTGCCGATATCCCCGCCGCCCCTGTCCGATGGCGAAGACGACGTCGGGCGGACGCTATCACCAGAAGAGTACCGCAAAGTTTGCGGGTTTCGGTCGAACGATGAAGCCCTGGGCGAATACACGTCGCGCGTCGTCGGCATGCTCACGCTCTACTTCTCCATTCTCGTGACTTCCTCGACGCTCTCGAACCCGCTCCCACCGCAGTTCGCCTTCCCACGCTTATGGTCATACCTCTCGCGCCTGATGTGTTCGCCTGGTATTCTCAAGCATCCAGTGGCTCCGCAGGCAATCACCGCTGCGCTCGAGGTTGGCGGGAGCCAGGCGAAGAGGTTGTGGGGACGGCAGTTCCAAAAGCTGCTTACGGTCATGCACAAGACCGTGAGCGACAAAGCTACGGAGGAGCTCGTGGGCGGGCCGAACGTCGAGGGTCGTCAAGGACGGACACGCGTTCAGCTTGAGGCCGAACGGTTGCTCAAGTCGTAGGCTGAGGGGCTTCATCTTGTTGTCGCGCGGCTGTCTCTCCATCCTGCTTTCGCATTGCATTTTGTACACAGCGCATGTTCGAACTGTACACTGTACTTGTATTCCCGCAACATACATACGTTACATAGCATTTTGAATGTTCGTCCGCGAATAGAACCGACCTCGGGTGGGCTGTGCTGGGCTGCCAAAGCGGCTGGCCCGAGAGCGCCTGACTGCCTCCGACCGTCTCTTGTTCACGCCCTTTTACGTGCCCTTCATGTCGTACGCGCCGACGCCGAACGTGCAGTGCCCGCCAGACGCGGACCTCCTGCGCAGCACGCCCACGGGGCCCTCGCAGAGCCTGCATCCGAACGAGACCTCATACATCCAGACGCGCCAGGAGAAGGTCGTGCTCGACGCCTGGAAGTCCTGGCTCGGCGACGGCTCCGGCATAGGCTACAAGCTCTCCGACTTCAAGGACGCTTTCCCGCGCGTCGGCATCGCCGTGAGCGGTGGCGGCTACCGTGCTGCGCAGTACGGCGCGGGCTCGCTGTCGGCACTCGACGCGAGAAACCAGACCGCTAAGAATGCCGGCACTGGCGGTCTGCTCCAGGTGTCGAGCTACCTGTCGGGTGTATCTGGTGCGTCCGAGCCGTCTGGCTCTGCTCGTCGTGTGGCTGAGATCGTCGTGGCAGGCGGTTCGTGGCTCTTGACGTCAATCGTATTCAACGACCTCCCCACGATGCACGACCTCGTCCTCGGCAACGACAAACTCCATGGCTGGCTGCTCGACATCGATCTGCTCATCCCTGGCGGTGGAAACATCTTCAACCAGGAGAACCAGTGGGTTTACGGCGCTGTCCTCGACCAGGTGTACAAGAAGGCGGACGCGGGGTTCGACACCAGTATAACAGACCCTTGTGCGTCTCCGTTTTCTTGCTTGTGCGCTCTTCCCGGACGCTGACTTCGCGAATAGGGGCGCGCTTGCTTGGCTACCACTTCCTCAACGGCACGACGCGCGACAACTTCTTCACGAACGACTCCGCGCACGGCGCAGGCGTGCTCTGGAGCGACATCCCCAAGGTTCCGTCGTTCTCCAACTACCAAATGCCCCTCCCGTTAGTCGTAGCGGACTCGCGGCCCGCGAAGAGTGGGTACAACGGTACAACTGCTCAACTGAACTGGGTCGTGTACGAGTTCTCGCCGTTCGAGTTTGGTAGCTGGGATCCCGGTGAGTGCAGGTCCACACTGCATTGCTACCCTATGTTTGGGCGCTAACATGTGCCGAATCTTAGACGTTTCGGCCTTCACGGACGTCGCGGTGACGGGCACGCACTTGAACTCTGGCGAACCTGATGGCCCGGACAAGTGCGTAAAGGGATTTGACCAGGCGACGTTCGTTATGGGCACAAGCAGCAGTCTGTTCAACGTGTGTTGCACCTGTTTCCGTGTGCGTATGTGCTTACATGTTCTGTAGGCACTGCTATACGCAGGCAACACTGCCGTCAAACGATTCGCTGACAGCCCTGGCCGCGCACTTGTCGACTTGCTTCGCCGGTTGACCTCGCGTGTGCAAACGAATGCCGACGATGTTGCGAACTGGCCGAACTCCTTCCTTGGCCATAAAGTTCGCGACTTTATAGACGGTGCACGGCTCAAGCTCGAGTTGATCGACGGCGGGAGTAACCAAGAGAACATCCCCATTGGACCCCTCCTGGTTGATGCTCGGGGTGTGGATACTATAGTTGCACTAGACGGCACCGACGAGGATGACAATAGCTGGCCAATGTACGTGACTACCGTACATGTCCGAGGTATCTTGCTTACCGGAGTATAGTGGTCGCGCGATCTACGCAACCCGCAACCGGACACGCAACTTCTTGGACTCGACACATCAACCCATGCCTCCACTTCCCGCCAACTTCCCGGACTTTGCGAACTTCGGTCTGAATCGCCGACCCACGTACGTACTCTCCCTCGCGGAGGCGACCGACCACCAGGCTTATGCTCTGCCGTAGGTTCTTCGGTTGCGACCCCAAGAACAACCCGCCGGAGTTCCCCATGTTAATCTATCTGCCTAACATGCCTCCTGTTAATGGCGACGACCCGATAACGAAGTACGCGCTCAATTTGCTGCATCGCTGACTCGCACATCTGACTGTCGCCCAGCACCGACACGTTTACGTTACAGTACACCGAAAAGCACACATCTCTCTTCCTCGACTCCGCGCAAACCAACATCATCTCGGGCTTCCTCCCCGGCAAGACCGGTGCTGATCCCAACTTCCCCAAGTGTCTGCAATGCGCCGCTGTAGACCGCGCCCGGTACAAACAGAACTCGACCACGGTCCTCCCGCGCTCCGACTTCTGCACGACCTGCTTCAAGCAGTACTGCTTTGACACAGCAAACCCACCGTCAGCCAAGGACATCGTGGGCCGGAAACTGAAGTTCAAGAACCCGGACCCGAGCATCAAGAGCTTTGTGCAGGAACACAGGATACCGCTCGCCGTCGGCGTTGCCGGTGGCGTGGTGGTCATCGCCGTCATAGCTGCTATTGTCTAGTATGCGCTTTCCACTCTGCTATATCTATCGCTGACGATCTCTTTTTATTCTAGTTTCTTCAGACGCTGGCGCTACAAGAAGAACACCGCGGCGTATAGACAGGTACATGATCTCGATGCGGATGCGCCATGGAAGACGCGGGGAACATCGTTCGAGATGCCGAGGATGCACGCGCCGAGTGCGAGCGGGCAGTACTAGTTACTCGAAGATCTTGGACTGCGTTGCGTTGCTCCGTACTCTCTTCTTCCCCTCGCCTCTGGCGAGGCCCTTGCTCGATACGTCTGACGGACTGGACATGCATGTGCTTGGCTCATGGACACTTACTTATCTGCATGCCTGATTATAATTCTTTCCCCTTTGTTCGTGCTCTGACGCTGGTCTGAAGTAGGGTACTATTATGCCGATTCAGTGGCGACCAAGATACGCGTAGTGCAAGAGGCGACAGGTATCGAGATATTCAAGGAACTGGCTTCAGATTGTTGGCGCCGACGTCGACGGTCCCGCCACGCTTTGTAGGTGGCTTGTCGGTGTAGTGTGGTACATAAGACGGCAAGACAGCCCTCCGGCGACTAGTTCTCCTTACGGTGGTTCAGATTCTGTTACGCCGTGGTCACACTCATACAGCTGTACAGGTTTACCGTTCTGGGAGAGTGGACGCTGGTGGTAGGAGTGGCGATGTCGCTTGTATTCCTTTATTACGGTGTTGGGGCGTCATCGTTCGGGTTTTCGAAATCCTGAAGGGGGAACGGCGCCAGGGTTTCGTCTTGTTCTGCCAAATGATGATGTTCATGTACTACTGTACGACAAATCCGCATGAGCCTCGCCGATATCGAACTCGCAGCGGTAGAGTATTTTATAACTTCGAGCACGACGTGCCGCCTTCAATGCTCCCTGAGATACGGACGGAGTGTGCGACTACCAGGAGTGACGGATACTGGTGTGCTGACGACGTTAATTACGCGGACTGAGACGCACCTAAAAGGAGAGGAGGTCGAGTAAGGCGGCATCGGCTTACTGCACCAGCAGAACCCTCCACCATCAGCGTTTTTCTTCTTCTCCTGAGCTTAGATCTGCAATAGTGTACTATTATGCCGCTCGAGTGGCAACAAAGCTACGCGTAGTGCTAGAGGCGACAGTTTTCGCCACAATTCATGAGAACAGCCAAGATAACGAAATGACTAATAGCAAGAAAATCGAGTGTGCATGCGTATTATGAGCCGCTCCCGTGCCAGTATCGGTCGGTGTCGATCTTGGGGCATTGGATACGCTGGAAGCAGAGCTCGCAGGAGCTTGGGCGACGAAGTATTCTGACGGCGAATACGTGACGATGCGATCCAGATCTTCACAAACATAACTTCAGTACATCCATACGGTGCGCTGGCGGACGCACCGAAGTAGGTCCCGTTCGGGCCAGCAATGTTGCTGAACACGACCTTGTGGCTTCCTTTAGGCAAGTATGCCGCATAGTACAAAAGGTTTGGATCTATGAATACAACTTTAGGTCGCAGTCGTTGTACGAAGAACCTGTTAGACACACCTGTGAGTTCACAC
Source organism: Exidia glandulosa HHB12029 (assembly GCA_001632375.1). Lineage (NCBI taxonomy): Eukaryota > Fungi > Basidiomycota > Agaricomycetes > Auriculariales > Exidiaceae > Exidia > Exidia glandulosa. Next base: position 48,869 of record KV426151.1, on the reverse strand, counting down.
AATCCCTTCGTCTGATAGGGAAGCCCGCATCCCGTCGCGGATTGGAAGATGGCGGGGGTGTGATCATCGAGGGTAACGCTATACAGCCCGTGATTCGCGTTGGTGTCGCCGTAGAAGAAGACAGCAGAACCTATAGGCATCAAACACTGCGACGCCTCGAAACAGCCCACGCTATGCTCACCTTCAAACTCAAACGTTGCGGTCGCGCCCTCCCCGTTGGTGTATGTGCTCCCACCTCCAGAAAACAGCGGACTGCACACGTGAGTGGACGTCATCTAGGAAGGATTTGCTTTACGCACGACTTGTTGTGCCCCCACTCTCCGGTGTACGTTACGACGGGATTGTCTTCCTCAATCGTTGCGTTTCTGAACTCTGAACCAGATGCAGCAATGTCGAGCGTAATGCCAACGTGGTCGAAGAGCATGGACGCGTTCCCGTTCGTCGCCGTCAGTGTGTGGATCGAGCCGGACGTCAAGTTCGACTTTGCCCAGAGACGAGTAGAATTGGTGAGCTCGGTCGCCCATGCAGACTGAGAGGTCTTCTCCCCGTCGAGGAGAACGTCGAAAGTGCCGTAGTCCGGGCCTGATGAGCCGAAGATAGAGACGTCGGTGCCTACACGATGTTCAGGCTACTTTCTTCGTTGCAGCGGGCGGAGCCAAGTACGTACCCGTGAAGTTCAGGCTCCAGGACTGTCCAGAGACGCTCGTAAGGTGATATGTCCCTTTAGAGTAGCCAGCAGCGAGTGCAGCCTGTGACTGGTCCTTTTTGCTCGGGTCGGGTGTCGTGAACGCTGTGCGGTCCGAATATTGGATAACAGAGTCGAAGTCGTTGACAAGAACGTCCAACGTAGACATGGTACGGGAACAAGGAGCGTATGACACGTGCAAGCGTGGGGCAGGGGTAAATAGGGTTCAGGAGTAGCGCTCGTCTGCGGCGGCGGCGAGCAAGTACTTGGCACTGGCCCACGGGCAAGAAAGAGGTGGATGAATGAGACTCCAACATCTGCGTCAGACAACATCGAATATAAAGGATTGGAGCTGGGGAATCATGGAAATTCCTCAGTCACGATCATGAGCAAGAGGCTGCACGCTGCACAGCCGTGACTACGCCGCGGCGCGTCCGCAAATCCTCAGTCCCAAGACCGTCCGCGGCAGGTCCTTTCAAATCCTTGGTATTTGCAAGCAAGAGCAGCTGCATTGGATTGAGCAATGAGCCGCAGAGTCCAAGACGAAGATAAAGAGCAAATAAAGAGAGTGTCGGTAACGAGCGGCAGGCGGTATGGTGTGGTGTGGTGGCAGCAGGCAGGCAAAATGTATCGAACAATTGCATGGGGCATGAGATGAAAATTGCGCGAGGAGAAAGATGTGCTACAACCCTCTCTAACTATCCTTTGGATGGAGCAGACGACGGACATTACGACGGAGGCGGCGACGAATACGAAACGCGGGCATGAGGCAAGACATAGGAATCCACTAGAAAATATACGCGGCCGGAACGACTCCTTCCTGTCCGGTGTTGGCGTCCCGCACGTACCACCATCTACGATATGAGTCAGCACCAAAGCCCTTCAAGAGTCGGATGCACTTACGCAGGATCCCGGTCATCCAAAACGACCAGCTGCGTGCCAGCCGACACGGGCAGCTCTCCTGCACCAGTGCCCTCGAAGCTGTATCGAGCGTGCGCTGGCCGGTTGGAATCGTCTGTGAAATCGCCGGCTACTGCGGGAGTTTCTGCTCGACGATATCCATCATCGTCCTGATAGTCATCTTCCTCGCTTCCATGGTGGTGCGCCGCCATGGCACCAACACCAGCGGCAGCCGCCGCCTTCTCGCCTCCGGAGAATGGATCATCGTCAACGCCGAGGATCGTCTTGCGAGTCGCCTCGTTAATGTGCGCGAGAAGCGAGGAAGGACGGTGGACGCTGCTGCTATCGTCATCGTCGACTGGGTAGCCGAGGTTGCTGTTGTCGTCGCGACGAGCGAACAGTGTCCACAGGATGCCAATGAGGGCAAGAAGGAAGACGATGCCTGCAGCAATTGCGATGGAGATGAGGATGACGATACCAGTCGCAAGGAATTCTGAGTAAAGCGTCAGAAACGAGATCACGCAACGACTTCTTGAACATACTGCGTTGGTTGAAGTTGAAGGTGCTGAACGAATGGAACAGCGACGAGACGAAGCCAGGACCACCATCCGCAGATGTCGTGGATAGGTAAGGGTAGTAGTTGGCACCGTCGAAGAGGACAGATGATGCATTGCCAAACGAGGACGAGGTCATCGCGCCGGCAATCCAAAGCATGCGATCCTGCTGAATGACATCGTTCTCCGGATGCGTGTCAGAGAGCGGTACCATGGAAAGCTGTGCGACCGTCGAGTCCGCGGAGAAAGACGTGCCTTAGGACGACAATCAGCGCGAAGCACGACCCGGGAAGCAATGTGCACGTACTGATAGGTTTCCACGACGAACCATCGTAGTGGAGCAGGAAGGCAGACGAGCCATCTGTGGCTTTGCCAGCAGCGAAGATGCTGCTCACGTTGGCATTATTGACCTCAAGTGCAGTGACGGGTCCAGGGATACCCTGTCCACCACCAACAGCGGTCCACGTCGTGTTCGGTACACTGTACGAAGCGACGTTCGATGCTGTGCCATCAGACAGCACAATAGAGCCGCCGACGAGCATAGTATCGCGCTTGTCCTACGAACAACGGTCAGAACTTCTTCATGCAGATATCGTGAGGCTGGTTCACGCACCCCTGCATAGACGATGGACGAAACTTCGCCCTTTATGCCGTTTCCGAGCGTATGCCACTGCTTCTCTTGCGTGTTCCACTCGCAGATGCCTTGGCATGGGAGAGAGCCAGCCGTCTTGAACGAGCCCGCCACGATGATGATCTCCTTCTGCGTCGGCGGGTTGCTGAGCGAGCGCACAACAACTTGCGATCCATCATTTGCTGACCATGGCTCGTCAGCATACATGATAAGTCAAAGCAAATCAGGTATACGACTCACGCTGCAGTGCCGCGATAGAAGTTTGCCACGCCTGGGCCTGGAGATCATAGATCGCAAACCCATTCGCCTGAGCACCCTCAAGCGTGAACTCGCCTCCAACAAAGAGCAAATCACCGACGACAAGGAGCGAGAGCACTGTGCCGTCGATGGCGGGGCCTTGCAGCGGCGTCAGTGTGCCCTTGTTCGCGTCGTAGATCGCAACACCGCCCGTCGTGCCACCACCAGGTGCGGGGAACGAGAAGTTGCCACCGAAGATGGCCATTTCTCCGCCCGTCGAGACGTTCGTCCAGAACGCGCCCGCAAGGACCGCCGGGGCTGGCGCGGGAGGGTTGCCCGGGAGGGCCGCGGGTGTAGCAGGGTTATCCTGGCGCGAGAAGATGCTGGGCAGGATCGCGGGGAACCACGAGCGTTTACGCGACGCCGCAGGAGCCTGTGTCGGTGCAACATCCTCAAGGGATACACCGAGCGGCTGGAGCATCGGCTGGCCGTCCTTGCCGTTCGCGAGCATGACGAAACCGTCTGCGCCAAACTGGGCCGACCGTACGACGTTACCGGCAACATAGCTCGCGTCAGTGTTGACGAGCGTCATGCTGCCGACGATGAAGCCGCCAGAGGGTACCCAGGTGCTCTTGCTCGTATCCCACACCGCGAAGCCGCCGACTGGAGTACCGGTCGCAGACAGACGCGAGAACGAGCCAGTGACGAAGAGTTTCTTCGCATCGCCATCGCCGGAAATTGCAAGGGACGTAACAGCGCCGTTCACGCCAGAATCAAGCGCGACCCATGTGTTGCTTGCGACATTGTACGCCACGACGTTGTTGAACTTGCCGTTGCCGCTAGTCGCAGATGTGTCAGAGAACGCGCCGCCTATGAAGAGGGTGTCGCCATCCAGGAGGAGAGAGGACACGCCGCCGTTGAGACCGTTGTTCGCGAGTGCGACGAGGTTCGTGCCGTCGAATGCGACGATATTCGCTGGGCCAGTCGGAAGGGTAAAGTTGCCGGCAAGGAAGAGTTTGCCCGACGAGTGCTGTACGGATGCGCGGATTGCAGAGCTGCCCGTGCTGGCACCGAGTGCAGTGGTTAGGTTGAAGCCCGCACCGTCAAGCGAAGTAATCGTGTTGTTCGGCAGGAGACCCTTGTCGTCCGGTGTCGCATTCGAGGAGGATAACGGCCACTCGAAGAACCCAAAGCTCTGCTGCGACTTGCCGGGTACCGACACGGTTCCATTCGCGCCTGTGCCGCCCGTGATGTCGCTCTTGAGCACAAACTGCACGCGGTCCGCGACGAGGTGGAACTGGCCGCCTTGGCCGGAGCCGGTGGGCTGGTCCGCAAGCGTCATCGTCACCTTGATGGTGAAGTCGGGCTCGGCGGGCACGAGAGGGCCGCTGTAGATCTGCTGGCGCGCATTGTCGTTCACCTGCTGCGATACGGTCGTCTCGTGGTCGGGCAGACCACCGCCGGGTGACACGACAAGCTTGACTGACGTGCGCGAGCCGCAGTCCTGCATGTTGTTGCAGCCGGGGACGAGCAAGAAGACGTCGTAGTTGCCTGAGGCGGAAACGTAGGCGTCGAACTCGACGCTGGGCGCGTCCGCGCTTGGTGTACCCACGCGAACATTCTGCGTGCGCACCTCCTCCGTTGTCCCGGGGATATCTGTCGGGACGTCCTGCGTCGCCCAGGATCCCGTGACTTTGACGCTCGAAGCGCCGGGTGCGAAGCAAGACGCCGTGTTCTCGTCCGGAACAGCGGAAGCAAACGCGCCTTTGGATGCGCGTGAGTGAGAAGGAGCGAGGAAACCAGACGATCAGGCGCACCATCAGAGAGGAGCTGCAGGAGATGCAGTCCTGGGCCCTTGCCGCTGAAAGCGCGCAGCGTGATGATGATACCCGTATTCTCGAGCGGGCCGTCCGCGAAGAGGTAGTCCTGGTATGGCACGCCCTCGTCACTGCTGAGCGGGCACTCCTTGCTGCACGTGTGGGTCTCGCCCGTCGCCGGATCGACGTAGGTGAGGGTCAGCGGCGTGTTGTCAGGGCGCGAGGCGGCGCTGTAGGTCCAACGTTAATAAAGTTATTTGAAAGGAAGCTAGTCGCGACGCACCAAAACGTCTTGGTGCCGCGTCCATCCACATGAGTGTTGCCTAGACGCAGGCCGGCAGTGCTGAGAGGCTTGAAGGTGTCGATGTTGATCTGGGCTCCCGCGCCGTCCCGCGCAAGCCAAGTGTTACCGGGACCGTCGTCGCCTTTCGGACAGAGGATGTTGTGGATGTTGCTGAAGTCCTTGTCGTCTGTCGATGGGCCCGTACTGCCGAATGAGGCATTGGTGAGCGGTACAGGGACGAGCGATGTCGAGAAC
>KV426151.1:21889-40527 GCA_001632375.1 Exidia glandulosa HHB12029 | reverse complement strand
TGCGGTGCAAGTCAAGGACTGGCAGAGGGACGCGCATCATGGCCGGCTGAGCGCGTAATCGCTACCGCGAGCCCGGCATCCGGTCAGCGATCACTCGTGGTCTTCATGATCGCACTGAGATTACTAATGGCAATCTCAAAGCTCTATGTAGTACTGCCGTTCGTCGCCAATGAGCTCACACGGACGCGGCACGAATGAGCATTCTTTTGGTACAAGAGAGAGAGAGAGAGAGAGTAACTCGTTCACTGGCAGGACGTCGGTCGGTAAAGTAGCTGCATTGTGACCGTCGTTTCTGACGCTCGAGAAATCGCGAGCCTATCTGTCCTCGCTGGCGCTCCTGCTAGCGTCTGCTGCGAGCCCACACTGAGTCCATGTAAGGGGTGAAGTGATGTTCCAGGACTTCGCGAGAACAAGTAACAAGTCGAGAGCCAGAGCGCGCAAAAAGCCGCATCTCACGACCGTCAGACTCGAACCTTGCGTACCGGCTTTAGAAAATATATGTGGTGTGGGTCATTACGATGCGACGATACAGGGCGAACTAATACGAGTACAGCAAAATGCAATGCAGTGTGAGGAGGAGGAGGTATAAATGATATCTTATCGGTCAGTATGCGGAGAACTTCAGGACGCGAAAACAAAACAAAACGAGGCGATATCCAAAGGAAAAGGAAAAGAGCTCTATCCGATCATGCATCATGCTCCAGGAGTGGGCGTCTGACTCGCCGGCGTGCTCCCATTCGAGTGCGCGCTAGGGGAGAACTGGCTCTGCGCGAGCACCTTGAGCCAGCTATCGCCAACTTCGTTGCGCAGCGCCTCGATCTTCGCGCGGAACGCATCTGCGTCGTTCGTAGGAGGGGACCCCGCCTCTGGAGCAGCGGGCTCGTACACGCTGGCGGACACGCGCGCGCGTCGCGCAGCGGACTTGGACATGCTCGCCGAGATCGTCGCGACGCCCCCACCAGGGCTGTTTCGCACGCCCGCAGGAAGCGCAGGCGGAGGGCTGGTAGATGCAGACGCGGAGAACGAGTCCGTACCATAACGCGAGTGCCGCCCGCCGCGGGCGTTGCGCCCGATCGTCATCGAGCCTGAACGCACAGGCATGTCCGGCACGGTGTCTTCTTCTGGCACACTCTCTACAGGTGCGGCGGTCCCGTTCGCAAGCGCAACCTGTGGCCCGCCAGCGTCTGAGCGCGCGCGAGAGTGCTTGGCTTTCCGCTGCGAGTGCGCGTCCGTTGTGTCTGTACCCGAAGCGTCCTCGCCCGTGCCGTTACCGTCCAAGTCGACGATGCGCATATGCTTCCGCCGCTTCGGCTTGGGATGTTGCGGCAATGTAGACGGACCAGCGCCTGGCGCAGGTGACGACGGCTTGGCAGCTGGGGAGCCAGGCGGACTCGTCGGCTGCAAGGCGGGTGACGACGATCCACCCACAGCGACCACGGGTGGCGAGACAGCGACGCTCATGCGCTTCGGCTCCTCGGGCGGCTTGACGGTAAGCTGTCGAAGCTCGAAGAAGCCCGGCGGACTACCGTCGAGGAGGATGCTCTTGCCCTCGCGGGCAAAGTACTCAAAGCACCGTATGCGCGCGTCCTGCTCCTTGACGTAAAACGGGTTGCCCTCGACGTACACCTCCGCGATATTCGGCAAGACGGACAAGCGTCCGACCTCCGCGCTCTCGTCTACACGATTGTTCCGTAGATCAACACGCTCTAGAGCTGCAAGGCGCTCGAGCCCACACAACGAGTCTAGTCGGTTAGACGAGAGGTTGAGCGTGAGGACCTGGCCCATCATCGTGTAAATTCCGAGCACGGAGTCGATCATGTTGTCAGATAGGTTGAGCGCGACCAGGTTGTAGAGCTGTGAAAGACCCGAAGGGACGGACACGAGGAGATTGGACGACAGGTCGAGGTGCGTAATGGCCGTGAGGTACTGGAGCGGTGCGGAGGGAAAGAACGTCAGGGCGTTGTCCGCGAGGCAGAGGTGCTTGAGGTACGCCCACTTGACGGATGACAACGGCGGGCGCGGTGCGTCCTCCTCGGTCGGCTCGTCCTTGATGGGACTCTCCGTCTCCTCTTCATCCTCCTCAAGCACTGCCTGAGGCACGCCGTGACTAACAAACGAGGCCTGTCGCGAGCGAAGCGTGCGAGGACGGCTGTTGTGCAACTTTCGCCGGCGGCCCTTCACGGGGCGTCCCTCGCGCCGCGCCTCATCGTCGAGCACGGCGTCAATGAAGAGGTCGGTGAAGTCCTCGAGGCCACTCCGCTTGACCGTGAGGGAACGCAAGCCAATAGCCAGACGATCCCAGCCAATGATTGTCATTGGGTCGACCTCGACGCACTCGAGGCTCTGGAGCGACTTGAACGCGTCGAGTGGCAACGCAGAATCCGTGGGCGGGTCATGGGCGAGCTCCGCAATGATTCTGTTGCCCGGCTTGTGCAGCGAGAGCGCGGGCAGCTTGGTGAGCGCCGAGTAGATGTACTTGACCTCGTTCTCGACGGCTGGCGGTTCTGCGCGGCCCCACCAACCCGCGCCGAGCGACAGCTTGGAGATGGTGGAGAACGTGGACCTGAACGAGGCGATGGAGATGGTGTCCGACTTGTCGCGCGGGTTGTAGTTGGAGATGTAGCTGGTGGGTCTGAAGGGCGACTCGAACTGGATGTCGAGCGAGCCGACGTTGACGCCGAGTGCCTCGCAGCGCATGAGCAGGTAGAAGAGATGGTGGGTGTCCATGGAGAGCACGAGCGGCTTTGCGCGCTGTGCGGACGAGTCGAGGCCGATCCAGGAGAGCACGTTGAACGCGGCGGCCGGGTTGGCGACGGGCACGGTGCCGCGGCGGCCTCTGCGCACGAAGCCGATCTCTGCGAGGCGCTGCTCGTGGGTGCGGATGAGCTGGGCGGTCTTGAGCACGTACTCGTCGCCCGACTGCTCCATGACGGAAGAGCGCTGAGCGGAGTCTGGTCCCGCTTGCCTTACGCGTCTGCCCACCAGCCGCCATGAAGATCACTGTAAAGACCCTGCAGCAGAAGCAGTTCCAGGTCACCCCTGCTCGCCGCGCCGCCCGTTCTCCACGCTGACCACGTCCTGCGCCCAGATCGATGCAGACGGCGCCGACACCATCGCCGACCTCAAGACCAAGATCAAGGGCGAGCAGGGCCACCCCGTCGAGCACCAGAAGCTCATCTACTCTGGTGCGTCTGATCTCTCGCCGCTGGACCGCCCGCTGAGAGTCGCAGGCAAGGTGCTGTCCGATGAGAAGACGATCGAGTCGTGTCAAATAAAGGAGAAGGATTTCCTCGTCCTCATGGTCTCCAAGGTCTGCTCGACGCGTCCCACGCTCTGCTCGAGCCCGCGCTCACGTTCAAAATAGCCGAAGCCCGCGCCCGCCGCCGCCGCCGGTCCATCGACTGTGGCAACCCCGCCCGCCGCGCCCGCCACATCGGCAGCCCCAGCAGCCCCAGCCAGCGCCCCCACGCAGCCTGCGGGAGAGGCTGCGCCCGCCGCACCCGCCGCTGGGCCGTTCGGGAACCCGAGCTCGTTCGTCGTCGGCGACGCGCTCCAGACGTCCATCCAGAACATGGTCGAGATGGGCTTCGAACGTGCCCTCGTACTCCGTGCGCTCAAGGCGAGCTACAACAACCCCGATCGCGCCGTCGAGTATCTCTTCAACGTGCGTCGCCGTCCATCGAACCACATCTCGTCAAACCTCATAGTGTTGACAGGGGATTCCCGCGGGACTCGGTGGCGATGAGGCTGCAGAGCCCGCACAAGCCCAACCTGCGGCAGCAGCTCCTGCAGCGGCCGCGCCTGCTCAGCCCGCCGCCCCCGCGCAACCGCAAAACCTCTTTCAGGTGCGCAGCAATCGGATGCGCATACAGTCCAGCACATTGATTGCCGTGTAGATGGCCCAGCAGCAACAGCAGCAGCAGCGTGGTGGCCCGCCCGCCGGTCTCGGCGGTGCTGGTGCAGGAGCTGGCGGCGCAGGTCTTGACGCGCTCCGCGGTGCAGAAGGCATAGGCGATCTGCGACAGCTCATCCAGCAGAACCCGGCCCTGATACAGCCGCTCATCCAGCAGCTCGCCGCGCAGGACCCGCAGCTTGCTGCCGCGGTTGCCGCGAACCCGGAGCTGCTGCTGCAACTTATGGCGGACGGCATGCCGGGTATGGAGGGCGATGAAGACGACGCCATGGGTGGCATTCCTCCGGGCGCGACGACGATAGAGTTGACCGCTGAGGAGAACGCCGCTATCGAGCGGGTGCGTTCGTATTCATTGTTGTGAACTTTGTGCTAACGGGAACCTTGTAGCTTGTCGCGCTCGGCTTCCCTCGTGGGCAATGCATCGAGGCGTATCTCGCGTGCGGCAAGAACGAGGAGCTCGCGGCGAACTTCCTCTTCGAAGGCGGATTCGACTGAGCGTTGCCTTACGGCTATACGAACAAGATCACGACAAAACTCTCCCTCTGCTCCTTGCTTCCCTTTCCCATTGTGTCGCATAGCTAGTTGTCTTGTCTCGCCTCTGTATCGATCCCCATACCACCCGTCTATGCAAAGTCAAGTTGAGAGCCGTGACGTCGTCGGCATGTGGCTGTGACAGTGATCTACTCTTGGCTGCAAACTTTCTCGCGATGGGCGTATTCGACGTACTCCTCAAGCTTCTCAACGCTCTCTGCGGCGGCCAGAAAGCTGAAGAGCCGCCAGTTGACCTCCCGACCCAGCAACCGCCGCGGCCACACCAGCAGCAACAGCAACAGCACCAGCAGCAACCGCACCAGCAACACCAACCGCCCGCGCAGCCCCCACAGTCGCAATGGGAGCAGCCCAAGCCGCACCATCAGCCGCACCACGAGACCTCGCCCTCGCCAGGTCCGCCGTCTCATGCGCCTGAGCACCAGGCGCACCACAAGTCGCGGCGCGGCGTGAACGAGAACTTGGAGAACCAGAACAACACGTACTATGTCGACCTGCGCGAGCGCGCGAACCGTGCTGGTGCGTTCTCCGCGCATTCTCTACGTCATTTCATAGTACTAGTGTTGACAGTGTGCAGGTGACGAGATGGCACGGTTGTCGCGCGAAAGTCAGGCGGCATACCATGCCGGCGACGGTGCGCGCGCAAAGGAGCTTTCTGATGAGAGTAAACGGCATCGCGCTGAGATGGAGTCGCTCAATGCTGAGGTCCGTAAAGAACAGTACATGGCCGGTGCAAACTACAACTAAAATGTGCGGTACAGGCCAGCGAATGGATCTTCAAGGAGAACAACACGGACAGCGAGCCAGGCGAGGTGGACCTGCACGGGCTGTACGCCAGGGAGGCCATCACGTACGCCGACCGCTCCATCGAGGAGGCGCGCGCACGCGGCCAGTCACACATTCGCCTGATCGTCGGTCCGTCCATCTTCATTCATTGATACGCTACGTCTCACTAAGTACGCCGTGTGTCTTACATCTCACCCTGTGATACAGGCAAAGGCATGCACAGCAAAGGCGGCGCTTCGAAGTTGCGCCCCGCCATCGAGGAGCTCATGCAAAAGTACGTCCCCGAACCTCTCTATAGTACAAACGCACGTAAGTTACTGATTCTCTATACTTTGCAGGCATCAACTCGTCGCCTCTATGGACCCGCACAACGCGGGTGTGCTCGTCGTAGACCTTGGCGGAGCCTCGCAAGGTGGCCCCCAAGTTGGTTCGGACGAGATCACGCGCAGACTCGAGAACGACAGGGAGGAATGTGTGATCATGTAGCCTCTAGTAGTAGTGTTCCAGCACACATCTCATATATAGTGATATCTTGGAGAGAGAGAACAGCAAATACTGATCATGTGACATCCATAAGCGGAGTTTCGTACACGTCTTGGGTTGCGTTCTCACGTCATCATAACTTACTGCGATGTCGGTCACCGCGGACAGCGCTGTCAATAGCACTGTAACTGTGCCTGAACTTTTTATGTCAGTAAAAGACCGATACGCGTATCGCGCGCGACACCTTGTAAAGGTGGTAGTAGCGGATTCTTGCATGGGTGGGACAGGACCGGCGTAGATAGTAATAGGGAGAGAACTCTGGATATTGCATACATGACCCCGACATGACCCGGACCGGATGTTCCGACGGGATGTCTATAATCAAGTATTGAGACAACTTACAGGCAACCCAACAGTGATGACAAGCGAACAGTGTGCAAGTTCCTCCTATGACGGTGCCCGCAAGCTTCATGCAAACGTCACGGTCTTTCCTTCTTTAGCACTTTGCTTTGCCGCCTCGACAATTCGTAGGCCGAGCTCCGCGTCTTCCGGTGTCACCTCGAGTGTCCCGACGCCATTGATGGCAGCCGCGACGTTGCGATAGTAGTCAGTGTACGACCCGACTTCCGTCCTAACTCTGCAGCGCAGAGAAACAGGTTGTAGGTCAAACGCGCAAGAGGACTAGTACTCTGAAGCATGACGTACTTTTCGAACGTCGTCTGCCCATTCTCGCGCTTGCCGTACTCGCCCCACATGTCCTCCGTCTCCTCCCCGAAACCTGGATCAAGCGGCGCCATTCCCTTGAACATGATCTGTGGCTCTGTTGGTGTGTGAGCTGCATGGGAACCGACGAGGCAACGTAACTTGACCACCTTGGACGTCGAGACCGAACTTGAAGTAGCTCGTCTCCTTACCGCGTACGATGAACCGGACTTGGCGCGATGCTACCGAGTGCAGGGCGGAGCGTAGCGTGACGAGGACTGGTGTATGTTCGTACCGCAGATGGATGGTGAACTTCGAGGAGGATGGTCAGTCTCTTCCGTACGTTACCATCTTTGGACTCACCGAGTCGTCCACATCGGGATGACCTTCGCCACGGCCGTTGTCAAGAAGTGCCGTGACTGTCTTGGGAGCACCGAAGAGGCACACCACCTGGTCGATAATATGCGTCCCGAGGCCGTAGACGATACCAGCCGCCCCGCCCGGCTCTCCCATCGGCCAGTCGGCACGCAAGTCGAACCTTGACTCAAAGTCGACCAGGTCAGTCAGCTATGAAGACACTCAGCGTTCATCGCATCTCTGCTGCATGTGCAACAGAATAACCTTGCCGCTTTCGATCAGCGTGCGGACGGTGCGGAAGTCGCCATCGAAGCGACGGTTGTGGTACGGCGCAAGGACAAGCTTGCGCTCCTTCGCTATGCGTATGAGGTCCCGCATCTCGGCGCTCGTAGCTGTCACGGGCTTCTCCAAAATCACTGTACATCACCGATACTGTAATGAGTTTCGGAGCCGATAGTTCAAACATCTGGATGCATGTACCGTGCTTGTCTGCCAGCAAGGCGGCCTATACAAAGCTTCAGCATGCGTCTTCGCCTGTCGGTGTCGTGAAGCGCACCTTGGAGTATTCGTAGTGCGCGGGATCCTTGACGGAGACGACGACCTACTCGCGAGGTGAGCACAAGCTGTAGAACGGGAAGTACTAGTATGACGCACAAGATCGACATCCGGATCGCCCGTCACTTCTTCAAAAGTCGTAACGACTTGCACACCCGTATGCCCGTACTTTTCGCGCGCGACGCTCTTCTCGGCTGTCGCACGTCGCTCCAAGATACTATGAAGCTTGAACAGCTCCGGAAGCGCGAGCTACACCTCGCGGTTTGTGCCGTGCATAATCGCAGTTGCACAACAAAAAGACGCACGATGAATGGAATCTGGAACACGTTGGCGGAAAAGCCAACGCCGAGCACGGCAACACGGATAGGCGATGGGACAGTGTCCATTGCTACGCTGATGCTCTGTGGGTGTGGGGAAGAGAGGGAACGAGTCCGGAGAGACGGGCCGGCAGCTGACCCTCTTGCTTCAGGTCGGGTGAAGTTCGGGATCCAGTACTGCTTACTGCCCGCGTAAATAGTACTCGCGCGGGATGAGGAACGGCGTTGCATTCGACGCGTAGATGTACAATGGATGGCGGGCAACGAGTTCGCGTTTCACGCGCACTGGCACTGCCTGAAGTCCGACCCCGCCACCGAAGGGCAGGACACCTGTGTGTAGTTGACGACAGCGTTGTCTGCGACACGGAGGTGAGCGGAGGGAACGATGGATCCACCAGCGGAACATACCCCACAGGAAGTTTCCGTTGCTCATGATGTCGAAGTGAGCAGAGAAGCCGTACTGGTTCTTGCCGCCAACAGTCCTAACATTCAAGTTCAGCCATACATCCGAATCGCATAGAATGTCACGTACGGGCACCATTGCGCATTACCGTTATTGGGCTGGAAGAAGACGATCAATTTCTCCACCTCCAAGTCGAAGCAAGACGCGTACGCAAAGGTTGGTCTGCAGGCAACACCGGAATGAGCCACCAGGCCAACGCCGACTGGACGCGCACGCACCACCATGACGATAATGCTCTGACCCGCAGCACCACCAGCGCCGCACGTAGAACACGGAGCCTTGCCAGTGCTGGTCAACTGGAAGCACTTGCCGCACCCAGAGCCGCACCACGAGGAGCCAGAGGAGTCGAAGATGCTCTGGGACGCCCTAACGGTACTTAAGCACTCGTAGACAAAAACAGGCAGGATCGCAATGCGCACGCAGCGGTATACACCCCACTGGCAATTTGCTGCTGCCAGGAGAAAGCTTGGCCGTTCGTACCGCAACCACAGGCTCCCATTTGGCCGTCGAAGTAGCGCTGCACACCGTGTGCGAGGTTGGAACAACCATCATATGCAGGTCAGAGCGTATCACGCACGGTCGTGGTAGCCTGCGCAGCCAGAGTCGGCGCCGCAAACGTCGCGAGCACAACAAAGCCAGAAAGCAGGTCGAAGCGCATTGTCGCAAGAGTTCAGGTTCAACGTGTGACGAGAGTGTGCACATAGCAACCCCGCCTTATATAGAGATATGAGATATGATGCGCTGATCATGAGAAGCTAAATTTCCGCAGACATGTGCCAGCGTGGGGTGTCGAGGTGGTGCCCGCGCTGGAGTCTCGGGAGAACTGTATCCAGTGTGCGGGACTGTCACCGCGCGAAGGTTTCATCGACTGTAGGTCTAATTACGGCCCAGCCTACGCGTGGCAGACGCAGAGGATGTTGAAACATGCGAACATGCGAAAAAGCAGCGATGCGGCAGGAAGAGAAGAGCGAGTGCGGGTGTCGCCGGACGCGTCTCGACCGTTACTCAGCTTCCTTCACCTCGTCCGCGGTCAGTCGTCGGGAGCAACAACCCGACATTAGAGGCCTGCATATCCCAGTACGTGGATGTGTTGACTACAAGCTGGCTGGCTCACCCGGAGGACGCGCAGTAATCGTCATGAGCTGGTGGAACTGGGGCTCATCCGCGCAACCGCAAGTGCAGCCAGACGTCTGCCCCGTGCCCGCAAAGAAGAACAAATACAACCCCGCGGACCCGGCGCAGAACCCTCTGAACCCACAGGGCCTTAAACCGTGCGTCAACTCTGCAATACACGTCGCTTCGCGGTGCTTATACAGCGTTTGCATGCAGGTGTTGCGCATGCCCAGACACCAAGTCTGCGCGCGACGAGTGCTTCCTCAATAACGGGGACGCGGCAGACGAGAAGTGCAAGGGTCTTGTCGCACAGCACAAGGCGTGCATGGCCTCCTACGGCTTCAACGTATGACACATCGTCCCTTCATCCACTGTATCCATCTCTGCACAACTCACTGCATAATTTACTCGCCAATACAACACATCATCCCATCTCTGACTGTGGCAGCATGTTGGAACAGCGTGTTTCTGGGCGCGAGAGGTCTAGGTAGCGATACAGGCACTGATACATTGACGACAATATTTAGAGCTCGCAAGCAAGCATATGTGCAAACGAGAACACATTACACCACAGAATGAACAACACAAACCCCAAATGTTACTGCGTGTCCAGTGGAAGGACAAAGTCGTCCGACACGAGTGCGAGCGCTTTGTCGTCGTCGAAGGCGATGACGATTTCTACGGCCTCGACACGCGTCTTATTCCCGGCGGCTACTGCTGCGCGGGTTTTGCTCAAAGCTGTCGGTGCACGACCTGGTGGTACGCGCCCTCGTACTGGTGGAGCAACAGGTCTGCGAGCAGGGGCGGGAGCTGGAGGAGGCGCCGGCCGTGGTCGCGAGACAACGCGAGGTAAAGGTGCAGCAGACCGTCCGGCACCAGCACCAGGTGTAGGTGCAGTAGGACGAGCAGGTGCGCGTGAAGGTGCGCGAGACGGGGCGCGCGCAGGGACAACAGAAGGACGGGTAGCAACGGTCGGTCTAGAAGGTCGAGTCGTTGCGACTGGTCGTGAAGATGGTGCTGGAGGACGACCCATGCGGGCAAGGGGCTTTGGCGGAGGTAAGGGCAAGGGCGCAATGCGCTTCACGTTGGGAAACAGGTCGCTGTCATCGTCTGCAAGGCAATGAGATTATACCGACCTCATAAAGATGGAATCGCACCTGTGTCGGTACAGCTGAGGAGCGTAGGTGTAGTCGGGGAGGGAGGTACGAAGTCGTCAATGTCGAAATTGGCATGTGGATCCCAGTCCGTCTCGTCTTCGAAATACACGATGTGCGCAATGTTCTTGAGATCGCTGCCGAGCTTCGTATAATTCGGCATGTCGAACGACGGCTCGTATTGTGATTCTGTCAAGTGGCACAAGACAATGGAACGATCATGAGCAAGACTGCATTGTGTCCGCCGCGAGAGTGGGACGCACCGACGGCTGTAGGGGGCATGTACTCGATATCGTCAAAGTCTTCCTCGACGATGCCGGCGCTGCTGAGGGAGGCTGAAAGCGCGCTAGAAGGCTGGAGGTCGATGCTGCCATCACTGATGTCCCAATGATTGCCGGACGGCAGGGGCGTCTCGAACGCGTTGCTCGGCACGCGTACGCGTGTGCGGGTCGCGCTGGGCAGTGACTGGGACGACGGCGGTGTCTGCTGCTCTTTAACCGGCTGGAACGGCGTCGCAGCGACGTGTTTCTTCTTGGTGGCGCCAGGCGCGGGGGTCTGGTGCGCGAGACGGTTCACATGGGGTGTCTTGTCCTGCAGCGCGCCGCGATTCGTGGTAGTGGCAGTCTTCTTGGCCGATGCTGGGAGGGAGGTCTCGCTTAGATTTGCAGGAACAACGTGCTCGACGTCGGGACGTACGCTGGACGGCCGGTGTGTGCGGAACAAGCGCGACTCGCTTGCTCGTCTGGGGCTGCGCGCGGGCCTTGTTCTCGGACTTGAGCAGGGACTTGGTCTGGAGCGTCGCGCGCGCCGGCGTCTTGCTGAACAGACGTGTCGGGCCCGCGTCCGGCTCGACAGCCTGGTACGCGCGGAGCATCGTTGGCGGAAAGAGGTTGACCGGATCAAAACCGTGTCTCCGTGACGTTGTCGACATCACGTGCTCCATCTCACTCCACTCCGCCCCACGCGCAGCAGGCTCTCTTGCGTCAGTACTCAAACTGCAAATCAAACTCGTTATCTCCTCCACCTCTGACGCAAATATTTCTCATGACGCAGTGTGTGCGCTGAGACAGTATATATAGGGGCAGACGGCGACCCGAAGTTCTTCACCAAAGCACTTTTTACGAACACTTTTACGACCAACACATCTCTATCATCATGACCGACCACGGCCGCCAGAGCTTCACTGACAAGGTTTCCGCCTCTGTCAAGGTCAGTCCTCCCTCACACTTCTCTCAACATCGTACTGACGCTGTTCCCACAGCCCGACTCTCAGAAGACGACGGGCGAGCACATGGGCGACAAGTTCCACGGAAAGATGGACAACGCAGCCGGCTCTCTTCAGCCTCAGGTGAGCTTCCCTCACATCTTCACCGACTGAACATGCGCCTGACGACTTTTGCAGGGCGAGAAGTCGTACACGCAGAAGGCCTCGGACACCGTCACCGGTGGCCACGGCGGTGCGACCAACAACAACAGCTCGCTGCTCGACAAGGCGAAGCACGCGCTCGGCATGGAGAAGCACTAAGTTCTCCCTGCGCAGACGTTTTGGCTTCTGTACTCCTAGCGTAGTGTATCTTTTCGTCGCAAACCAATAATTAGCACGAGATTGTGCGCTTGGTGATATCTTTTCGTTGTGTGATACTACGGCAAAGTGAACTCAGTCGGGCTGAGATGTTCGTCCTTTTCGACGCAGCACGGGGCATCTGCAGACGCCCGTCGACGCCACCGTGCCTCATTTTCACACTCTGCTGCATCGCTGCTCTTCTCCCCACCGAGATCCTGAGGACCAAGTCGCTTCTTTTGATCAGATATGTCTTGTGCGGGCACCCGCTGACACGAGGGCGAGTGCCGCGAGGATGCAGTCCTCCAAGCCAACAGAGAGGACGTAATTTACATGCTACCCACCCGGGTATTGCACCGGGCGCTACGGACAGCAAGATTGAGATTTTCTATAATAGCGCGTCCGCGGCCGTTTGTGACTGCACTGGCGATGGCAGAGACCGTCAATTGCTATATCTGGTAGTACTGGTACGACGACTTGGTGTCCACGTCGCGTGCAGAGAGATGCGTGATCAATGACGGCTGTAGGTCAGCATATGAGGTCCTTACTTATTCAACTTACGGCTGTGCATCTTCCTGCATTTTCGCTTCGCCCTGTTCTTGATATGTATCAACTCGATGAGTTGGTGTTCAGCGCACGTTCCACAGGGTTGCCAGGGATAGAATGAAAAGGGCCCACTCTCTGCGAAAAAGAGGCCTTCTTGAGCCAGAAGTGGCGGACAAGTATGCGCAGGAATGGTCACGGCCAAGCGGACAGGCTCGTGGCAGAGGCACGATGTGCACACAATGTTGAGGCAGGAGGCCCTTTGTAAACCGTCAAGGTATCACTGCATCGCAGTGCAATCAGACGCGGCGCGAGCCCAACGGCGGCTCCAGCGCAAACTCGACGATGAGCGGTGTCTGACAGAGGCCTAAACATGCCCCCTGGGCACGCTTGAGCCCTGAACGACAGCACACGACGGGAACTGCAGATGCGAAGCACGATGGCGAAGGGCTCAATTCCAAGGACGTGGACTGTGGAGCTTAGCGTGCCCGGTGCTTCGGCGGCAGATGGAGAGTCGAGGTCGTGGGAAGTGCGTATTCGGGTGGCAGGCGCAGGCACAGACCGTTGTATTCTCCGCACACAGCACAGTAACGTTGACAGCACAAGCCGGACTTCCGACCGACGGACGCTGGGTGATGACACGTTCCGTAAGGAGGCAATGCAGTCGCGGAAGAGCGTTTGCGGGGCGTGGGTACCGAAGGGTCGGTCTATGCGATTTTACTTCTACATGTAAAGGGCGAGAGCGAGACGCGTTGGGTGGTGCAGCTTGCACACGGGTTGCTGCAGACAAGTGCGCGGCAGGGGCGAGAGGGGTTCGTGGGATCCGTCCAGGCTGGTTGGATGATAGACGAATAGGAATGAGAGCATCAGCGGTGTGACAGTTGGACGCCGGAGATGGTCGCGCACCAGGGGCAACCAGCGTCGAGCTCAGTGGTGGTCGTGGTTGTCGTGGTGGCCGTTCTGTGCGCGTTTCTTGAGCACGGTCTCGTCGACGACGACATAGACGACGAAGGCGGCGAGCCCGATGCCGAAGCCGGGGAAGAGATGCCTCAAGTAGGAGCGGGTGGTGAAGATCGGGGACTTGCGCCAGGCCTCGCGTTTCGCCCACGGGTCGCGGTACAAGGGGCGGTCGTCGGCCATCGAGCTCTAGGACGGGCTGGGCGGCGTGGGCGACGGTGAGGACGACTCGGACGGTTCGGGAAAAGTTAGAACTGCCACGTTTGCTTCCGGGTGTATTTAGAGCCGAGGGGACTTAGCCGCAGGGAGGTTTCCCACTTTCACCCCAGCCCGCTCCAGCTCCCTGCGGCTAAGTCCCTCGCTCTCACGTTCCCACACAACGCTCGTTCCCGCCATAGACGGTCTTCTCAGACTCCCACTGCAATGCGTCTCCCGGCGTCAGACTCGGAAGATGACAAGCCTCTTCTCGCGTCACAGTCCCACGCCGCCAGCGCGCACACCGGCGCTAACGGCAACGGCAATAAGCGCCGGCACGAAAGCGAGTCTGGCGACGACGCACCGCTGGTACGCCCGCGTGTCTCTCTCGCGTGGCCACTTGGCTCAACTCCCCTTGCCGTCGCCGCCAATCTTCAAGCTTAAGCGCGTCAAGAACGCCGCAGTCGCCTCCTCGTCGCCCGCGCCGGCTTCCTCGCTCCCGCCCTCGTCTCAGCCCGTCCCGCGCAAACGGAAGGCTGCCGTGCAAGAATCCGAATCTTCTGAGGACGATATTCCGCTCTCTCAGCCCTCTCGCAATGGCAATGGCCGCGCCAACGGCGTCAAGGATGAATCCGACGACGACCTGCCCCTGACCACGCGGAAGCCTCGCGGATCCGGAGTAAAGAAGGTGCTAAAGGAAGAGTCGGACGAGGATGGAGAGGAAGAGGCGTCGGACGACGGCGACTACGCGAGCGACTCGCCAGTCAAGAAGAAGCCGGCGCAGAAGGGTAAGGCTAAGGCTCCTGCTAAGGCCAAAGCCCCGCCGAAGAAGCGCGTCAAGAAGGAGGACGAGGAGGATATGGACGTCGACGACGAGGACAAGCCGAAGAAGAAGAAGAAGGCTGCCGCGCCGCGCAAGTCGCGCGTCAAGAAGGAGGAGGATGGCGAGGACGGCGAGACGCCCAAGAAGGCCCCGCGCAAGTCCAAGGCGAAGAAGGACAAGGAGGAGGATGGCACTACGAGTGCGCCTGCGAGCCCGACCAAGAAGGGCAAGAAGGCGAAGAAGGAAGAGGAGGAAGAAGAAGTCTTCAAGTGGTGGGAGCAGGACGTCGAGGGCGATGGCTCCCAGAAGTGGCAGACACTCGTTCACTCCGGCGTCCTGTTCCCGCCGCCGTACGAGCCACTACCGAAGAACGTCAGAGTTCTTTACGACGGTTCGTTACACGCATATATGCTTTCTTTAACAGCTGATACTCTTGTACAGGCAAGCCACTTGATCTCCCGCCAGAGTCTGAGGAGGTCGCGTGGTTCTTTGGCAAGATCCTCGATACCGACCACGCCAAAGACCCGACGTTCCAGAAGAACTTCTTCAAGGACTGGCAGAAGATACTCAAGGAGCACCCACCTGTACGTCTCGACCAGTCCGCACATTCTCTGCGGTACTCATATGCGTGCTTGTGAAGCGCGATGGCACCCGCGTCACCTCTTTCGACAAGTGCGACTTCCGGCAGCTCCTGGCGCATCACGAGACGCAACGTGACGCGAAGAAGAACATGTCGCAGGAGGAGAAGAAGGCGGCCAAGGAGGCGAAGGAGAAGCTCGAGCTGCCATTCCGCACCTGCCTCCTCGACGGTCGCAAGGAGAAGGTGGGTAACTTCCGCATCGAACCTCCCGATCTCTTCCGTGGGCGTGGCGAGCACCCTAAGAAGGGCGCTCTCAAGTTGCGCTTGAGCCCGGAAGACATCACGATCAACATTGGCGAGGGCGTTCCTGTCCCTGAGCCTGGCGTCCCCGGAAAGTGGGGCAAGGTCGTCCACGACAACACGGTGACGTGGCTCGCGACGTGGAAGGAGAACGTCAACGGAAACACCAAATACGTCTTCCTCGCTGCCGGCTCATCGCTCAAGGGTCAGAGTGACATGCAGAAGTTCGAGAAGGCGCGCGATCTCAAGGTTGGTCTCTTCATGATACATACACCTGTAGCAACATCTAATCCTTTGCAGAAATACGTGGACGCTATCCGCGGTGACTATGAGCGTGACCTCAAGTCCAAGATCATGGCGGAGCGGCAGCGGGCCACGGCTATGTACTTCATCGACGTTCTCGCGCTTCGAGCGGGTAACGAGAAGGGCGAGGAGGAGGCGGACACGGTCGGCTGTTGCTCGTTGCGCTGCGAGCACGTCACGCTCGAGCGCGACACGACGGACGGGCGGGAGTACGTCGTGTTCGACTTCCTCGGCAAGGACTCGATTCGGTACTACAACCGCGTCGAAGTCTCCGCGCAGGTGTTCAAGAACATCCGCCTCTTCAAGGGCGACAACAAGACGGACGAGGATGCGCTGTTCGACCGCGTCAGCACGACGAGCCTCAACAAGCACCTCCAGAGCTACATGAAGGGTCTTACGGCGAAGGTCTTCCGTACCTTCAACGCTTCGACAACGTTCCAGCGGCTTCTGGATGCCGAGGATCTGGAAGGCGCGAGCGTCGCGGAGAAGATCGCGAAGTACACCGAGGCGAATCGGCAGGTGGCTATTCTGTGTAACCATCAGCGCGCGGCGCCCAAGACGCACGATGCGACGATGGCGAAGCTCAGTGAAAAGGCATGTATTGTTGTCCGTCTATTGGTTCTAGCTAGCTAATGTTCTCTGTAGCTCAAGGCGATGAAGTACGATCGCATGAAGCTCTGTCACGCGCTTTTCACCGTCGAGCCGAAGAAGAGGAAGCAGCGTCCGGACCTGGCGAAGGAGGACGAGGAGCTTACCGCTGAGTGGATTGCGGAGTACGAGGACGAGCAACGCCGGCTGGCGCTGGAGAAGGCCGAGAAGAAGTTCGCGAAGGATAACGAGAAGCTCGCCGCGGAGGGCAAGGAGGAGCTTAAGGAGAGTGTGCTCAAGGAGCGCAAGGCAGCCGTCAACGCCGAGTACGACAAGCTGAAGCATGAGCGCGGGACTGGCAAGGCGACGCTCAAGCAGAACAAATCTGCGGAACAGATCGAGACGCTCATCGAGAAGCAGGACGCCAAGATCAAGACGTTCTCCATCCAGACGAAGAGCCGCGATGATACGAAGACAGTTGCACTGGGTACCAGGTGCGTTTGTGCTTTCGATGATTGGGCTGGGTGCGATGGATGTTGACTTTGTCTGCAGTAAGATCAACTATCTCGATCCGCGCATCACCGTAGCGTGGTGCAAGAAGTGGGACGTGCCCGTGGAGAAGATGTTCAACAAGAGCTTGTTGGTCAAATGTGAGTTTTCGGTTGTGTTCCTCTCATTCGTGGGATCACTTGCTCATTGCTGCCCTACCGCAGTCCCTTGGGCGATGGGCGCCGATGCTGAGTGGGTGTTCTGAGCGCGTTGTCACTGTTCGCATTGCTGTCCTCTCTCGTCTGTTTGTGTCGCTGTCTCACCCCGCAACTCACTGTTATTGTGTCGCACCCACTTCAAGTTGGTTGGTTGTGTCTGTAGCTGATAATCGTCCAATACACGTTGTATTCTCTGCTCGACGATGTGTCAGCCCGGGTTGTGAGAGTCATCGGGCGGAGCATGACCTCCCATTGCAAAAAGCGGAGCGGACCCGTAAGCGCGCCCCTATTCTGACTCGCTCTTTGTCCCCGAACACTCAAATACGCAACTTGTGATTGAGGACCCAGAACGTTACCTTCGACAGAATGCCTGCAACGCCTTCAATCCTCGACGACGCGCTCATGGAGAACACGCCATCGCTATTTACGTGCCAGTCATGCTCGGTCGCGTTCCACAGCAGCGACGACCAGCGAGCGCATTACCGCTCGGACCACCATAGATATAACATGCAGGTGCGCAGGCAATCTCTTACACTGTGTTGAAGCTGACTTGTGTATAGCGGCGCGTCGCTGGGCTCGCACCGCTGAGCTCGACGGATTACAACTCCAAGGTGCTCGAGCGCCGCGCTGAAATGGCCGGCGCGCAGACGCCAAAGGACTGGAATTGCCTCGCGTGCAGAAAGGTCTACACGACCGAGAACGCGTACCTCTCGCATCTCAACTCGAAGCGCCACCGCGAGAACGAGGCGAAGCCCATGTTCCAGCGACCACCGCCGACGGCTTCTTCGACGGCGTCGACCGTCTCTGCGCCGTCATCGCTCGAGATACCCGAAGACGCGGACGAAGAAACCATCAACGCGCTCATAGACGAGCGTATAGCCGCTGCCGAGGCTCAGCTTACGCCCGCTGCGTGTCTCTTCTGCCCGCATACGAGCCCAGACGGGGATGTCGCGCACAATCTCGCACATATGCATGCCGATCATAGCTTCATCGTGCCCCATGCCGACCACCTCACCGACGCTGCGGGCTTAGTGCTTTTGCTCGCCGGCAAAGTGGCCGTCGCGCATGTATGCCTGTACTGTGCGCGCGAATTTCGCACGCTCGACGCCGTGCGGAAACACATGATCGACAAGAGCCACGCGAAGGTTCCTTTCGAGACTTCTGCAGACCGTCGCGAGGTGGCGGAATTCTACAGCTTCCCGAGTTCGTCGGCGCGTATACAGGTGCCTGAAGATGTTGCGATGTCCGACGCCGATTTGGAGAACGTGGACGATGCGGAGACTGTGGACGGCGTAGACGCAGAGGATCCTCCCAGCAGTGACGCATCCGACAGCGACGTCCCTATCAACGATAACCCTTTCGAGCTTGTGCTGCGCGGCGGTCAGCGTATAGGGCATCGTTCGCTCGCGCGGTATTACAAGCAGCGACTCGTGCCTTTGCCCACCGCTGCAGTAGATCCGCATGCGGGAGCCGCGCTCGTCCGTGCACTGCAGAACGACAAGACCGGCGCACTCGTTCCCGCGCGTGGAGGAGGGTTCGGTGCTTTTGGCGCTGGGACTCAAGTGGTCAAGGCGCGCAACGCAGGCGAGGCGCAGTATGCTGGTATGCACGTCAAACTGCACCGCGACCAGAAGCGACGCGAGGAGTTCCGGACCCGTGTCGCGTTCATAGCGAACCACCAGAAGCATT
>KV426151.1:2164-14675 GCA_001632375.1 Exidia glandulosa HHB12029 | reverse complement strand
CGCGACGACCTAAAGCATGTCAAATGGGTCATCCCCACCGCCAAAACGCGCCCTTGTTCAGCCAACGGGCTCGCATACCCTCTCTGGTCGGCTGCTGTCTATGCGCATATCTCCTGCTTACGCTTGGACTAGGTTCGACATTCACCAATTTCGAGACTTGAGCATGGGACCGTGGGACGACGAAGGCATCCTCGAGAGCGTGGAGGCCATCCATGGGCTCATTCGCCACGAAATTGAGGGATACAATATCCCACCGAACCGTATTGTGCTCGCTGGGCTGAGCCAGGGGAGCGCCATGGCCGTCTGGAGCACGCTCACCTTTGACTACGCGCCGCTCGCCGGTACATGCGCGCTTGCTGGCCGGTTACCAGCACCGGACCTGCTCCGACCTGTGCGTAGCCATCCCTGTGTCTTCGGTCAGACCCACTGACGGGCACGCATATTCAGAGATTATCCAAACACGTATCGGAGCACTATCCATTCTTCGTCGCGCACTGCGAAGGCGATCCGACCGTGCCGTTACGCGTGGGCAGCGAGCGCGTAGTAAAGTTCCTCCGGGAAGTCGTAGGCGTGCGCAACGCTTCGCGAAACAACACTGGACTGGAGTACATGCTCTTACCCGGTCGACTACACTTCATCGTTGCTGACCCGGCGGTATGGACGCTCGTTGGGAACTGGCTCGCGAAGGTCATACCCAAAATCGCCGAACTACCACCCCCAACTACATCTGTAGCTATATCCTAATGATTCGGTGTTGGTGCGGTTTATTACAAGAGCGTCGCGCTCCAGACGAGGACGTCTGTGAACCCAGAGGTCGTACCGTGGTGCGGCCGCTGCACCTGCACGATCTTCGCCTCTTGTACAACAGCCTTCCCTTGCTCCTCGAACACACCCGCCATCATCTCCTTCCACGACTACAGAGCACAGCACATAAGTAGCCCCATCAGAGTCAGACGCGCAAAACTCATAGACTGCCAGTGTACGTACCTCCGGCGAATGACAAAACATCTTCTCCTTCGTCGGGCCCTGCTCTCTGAAGCCCTTAACCTTCTTCCCGCCGTGCGAGCCAAAGATCGTCGCCCCTGGCGTGTCGTCGAGTAAACGCGTCAAGCGACGGGCGAATTCTTTCTGTGTTTCCTCCTGGAAGAGATGGAAGACCGAGCAAGTGTATACGAAACGGATCGAGCCTTTGTGTGCGTTGAGTCCGCCGCTGTTGTGCAGGCCTGGGGGTGCGAGAGAGAGGAAGTCGTCGTTGAAGACGTCGCCCGCGAGAAATTTCACATTGGGGAGGTTCGGCGCGGTGAAGAGCTTCTTTGCGAGTGTGAACCAGTCTGGGTGTGGTCAGTGAGTGTACTTATCTCAGCAGTATGTAGAGCTAACCATCACGTAGATCTGCACCGATAACGTTCTGAGCGGGATATCCGTCTGCGATGGCTTTCCTTAAATCAGTGCCGACTGAGAAGAAGCCAGAAATCAGCAGCGCTACAATGAGAAATGCATATAGACTGACAGAAGCAGCCAACATCGAGGAGGATGGCATTATGGTCGCTAGCCCCGGTCTTCAAGACGGTGCGGTATTGTGGGTGTCGCGATAGATTGAACCTCACGAACGAGAAGCCCCTGTCAACGAGAGATCCGCATCAGACTCAGAGCTCGTCGCACAACCCGACCCGCCTTATGCACGGATACGTGAACACGCCGTACGCCTCACGCTGCACCGAGAGTATGTGCTCCTTGAGCTGCGTCTCGTCCTGGATCCCAGTAGCGTCTTTCCAGAAGGCGAGTTCCACAGCGTACGCGGGATCGGAGAGAGGGTAGAACGACTCGTCTAGATCGAGTTGTTCTTCGGGCGCATTGCGCTCGAGTTCTAGGTGATGCGCGCGACTCATGAGGGAGTGGGTAATCGTGGATGACGCAAGACTCGGGAGCTGCCAGCTCACTGCGCCGAAGCCAGACGCACAATTCATACGCACCTGAAGGACTGTCAATCCGTGACAGGGACAGCAGACTCGTATAGATCTCCTGTGGCAAATGAACTAGCCATCCCAAGTGTACCTCTTAAACGCGCGAGTATGCAAAGGAAATGAGATTGCGCAAGTATACACAATGGGTAGACAGTCTAATGTGTCGCGACAGGCTGTGAGGGCATCTCCGGCACTGCAGAGAGTAAAGGTCAGCATGCGGCCTACAACAGGCACTCGAAAGACGCAGACGTACTGGGCGGGAGCTGTGGGCGATTTCCCTCGCTCAAGACGCGGTTGAGCAAGACACCAATACCCTCGAACACGCCCAGCAATATACCGCACGCCACTGCAGACCCAAGCGCAGATTTCGGGCCACCTACATACGCGCATTCGTCAGTTCCAGCAAGATCCGAAAACGAAAAAGACGCACTTCGTGCAGCCAGACACCCGCCAGTCATGAAACCTGATATTATAGCGTTCCATGCGTCTTCTTTTTGTCGGTATCCCTTGACGGCGCAGTCGAATGTGGAGAACATGCCGCCCCAAACGCCAAAGTTTCCACCAGTGACGGGTGCGCGCGCTTTGACGACGGACAACGCGCCGACCAATCTCTCGCCCTACGCGCGCAAGTCAACAAAGGATAACATTCCGAGCGTGGTGCGCACTCTAGGCGAGTTGCGTGCACCCTTGACGCCGTGCCATATCGCGCCGCCGACGGCGCCCATGGAAAAAGCGCCACCGAAGTCGTTCAGGATGACCCAGGGGCTGCAATTGCGGTTCATTTCGACTGTGTGGGTACCGCTAGTTTTACACTCGCCATGGGTCGCGTGTGTGGTCGCCTTGTCCGGCCATTTTGTTACAGAAGCGGTGGGCGTAAAAGTAAAGAGGCGCGGAGCCGCCGGATGCAAAAAGATACAAACGCGCTCCGGACCGAACAGACAACTTGCAATTGGGCGTCAGCCTCACGAAGGAGATCGCAAGAGCTCAAGCTGAAGGTTTTCGCAGATGACACGAGACTCGGAGGAGCAAATGAGTGGGGATTGCGTAATCATGAAACAGTCGACAGTAACGGGTCTACTGCATCTCAACATGCTATGAGAGAGCCTCATGCTTCAGGGACTGAGCAGGTCAGAAGATGCAACGCATTAATGGGGATGAGACATACTCATTGGCATCTGCGGTCGGTTGCCCGCATTGAACACGCGGTTTAAAAGGACGCCGACACCTTCGAACACTCCCAGCATCGCGGCGCATGCAACGGCACCACCGAGAGTTCCTCTTGGTCCGCCTACACGTCCGTAGTCAGTGGGAGGAAGCCATAGGGAGAGTATAGGATTTACTTCGGGCAGCGAGGGAGCCTCCAGTGAGAAAGCCTGCTAGGATGGCGTTCCACGCATCGTCTTTTTGTCGGTAGCCTTTGACGGCGCAGTCAAATGCAGAGAGGAGACCACCGAAGACGGCGAAAGTGCCACCAGTCACAGGAGCGCGGGCTTTGACTACGGATAATGCGCCAGCGAGCCGTTCGCCCTACTGACAGGTGAACACTGACACTCGCATCGGAGGATGACAGACCCTAGGGGAGTTGCGAGCGCCTTGGACGCCGTGCCAGATCGTACCTCCCACGCCGCCCATGGCGAAAGCCCCACCAAAGTCGTTGAGAATGACCCACGGGCTACGACGACGGTTCATTCGACTGAAGTTCTACTCAAGAACCCTACTCGCCATGGATCTCTCGAGTGGTCAGCTTGTCCCACCATTACTCCCCCTCAGAAAAATACAAAAAGTGGGAAGGAGAAAGAGAGCAACGACTGCGGAACCAAGCCACGCGCGTTCCGGCACCGTGGCACCGGAAGTAATTAACACGGTCGCGGCGGAGTCAAAACTCCGCCCAACCGCTCTTGAACTCGCTCTCACATCATGGCTTCCGCCATCCCGCGCCGTTTCAGCGAGGTCTACGTGGAATTACCCTTGCTATCCCCGCGCCCGTCGACGGGCTCCGCTCGCAGCAAGGAGAACTATCCGCTGCAGTCGCCAGTTCAGCCACACGCAGCGGCGCGTCTCAGCAAGCCCAGCAAGGAAGATGTCCTGAAGCAGAAGGACGCGCACAGCGTGAAAGACGCGTCTAGGAAGAAACGCAAGGCGGACGACGCTTTGCCGAGCGTTACAACAACCAAGAAACCCAAGGCACGTGCAGGGCGTTGGTCACGCGTCTAGACGCGTTTCTTACGCGTTTTCCTACAGGTCGATGAGTCCGCAAAGGACGTAGACCACGTGTACTGTCACCAGTGCTGTAGGAAGGTGCCACAATCTTGTGAGTTTTGCCAAAGAGGGTTGCTCGCGCGTCGCATCTCAATGGTCTCCCAGCCACAATTCACTGCACACGCGTCGTCAAAGGCATGCGATGCAAGCTCAAGTACTGCAATGCTTGCCTCAAGAACCGGTGGGTGCCCTTTGTCTTTTTGCTCCTGTATGCTCAACGCACTTCGCTAGCTATGGGGAGGACCACGAAACCGTGCGGAGCGCAGGCGTCGACGCGGCTGCCGCAGACCGTTCGATGCATGTTTCCGACGCGCACGGTTACCTCTATACGTGCCCACGCTGCCAGGGGTGCTGCAACTGCCGTACCTGCAGGAAAGCTGCCGGGCTCGAGGCGACAGGGTATGTTAATCTCTGCATGCTCCGCGTACGCCGTCACTCACCGTTCTTTCGTTATTCAGAAAGATCTCGTTCCCGAGCGGCGAATCCGCACGCGATGTACTCGCGAAGAACCCGGCGGCTTTGGTTAGTCTTTGTATGCTGTGGCGGCTCCAATGCTGACCGTGTACTTTTCCGCAGGAGCAAACGATTGAGAAACCGCCAAAGCCGCCCGTTGCACCTAAGAAGAAGACCGCGCACCCGTCAGAAATCGTTCCGTACGACGAGGCTGTTCAAACGGGGCTGGTGAAGCCTCCAGCAAAGCCAAAGGGCACTGTCGTCAAGGACAAGGACGCAACCGCGGCGCCGCCGAAGATTCCGCCAGAGCCTGAATGGCACTCGATTCCCACAGAGCTTTCACGCGAGGAAGTCGAGGATAGAATATATGTACGTTCAGTGTGCTGTGTATTTGCCTTCTCGTTGCTAAGCTATCGCAGCTGCGCGAGTTCATCCTGCGCTTTGGCCCGCTGATGAGCGTCGCAAAGACGCATATCGACGCACTTGACAATTTCGAAGCGCTCCCAGACGCGACGGTTAGAGCGCTGTTCATTGCGCTTCTTGACCTCATCGCTGTCGAGGATGAAGGGCCGCACCGCAAGGTACGTTCATTACCGCGCATGGATCGCGTCCAGATTTCCTCATCATCTGCATCCATACACAGGCTCTCCAAGCCGGCGTGCGCGACGTACGCTCCGCCCATACTCCGACGAAGATCTGGGCCGTCCTCGAGCGTCTGAGGGAGTCCGACGCGCTTAAGATCCCCGACCCTGCGGAGTCCTCCGAGGCTGGCGCATACAACACACGACGTGGCGTGACGATCGCGCAGGGTGTGCAGCTGCTGCCTATCCTGATCGCGCTGTGCGAGAAGGCGCTTCGTGGGCAGAGCGTGCGCGCGGAGATTGAGGAGCGCACGGCCAAGCATGCACAGTTCAACCGCGACGCGCTGTATGCGCCGCTCAAAGAGGTGAACGATCCGTGGGCTGAGAGGCGTAAGGCTCTCCTGGAGGAGAAGGCTAAGGAGGGCGTGGATCTGAAAGCGTGGAAAGCGAAGGTACGCATATGGTTCCCTTGTTCATACCACGGAACCAGACTGACCGTATGCGGCTTTTTGCAGTACAAGAAAGAGGAGACGCAGCATAAGGCGGAGGTGGCTGATATCGAGCAGACGCACTACGAGCACGTCGCCGAATACGCGCGCCGCTTCCGTGCTCTCGGGCGCGACTACGCAGGACGGACGTACTACCTCCTCTCAGCGCAGAAAGTCAAGAAGCTTCCCTCAGAAGGCGAGCGCGAGTCATTCGCGCGCTGGGCGTGGTTCGTCGCCGTCCACGGCACCGCGAAAGACTGCGAATGGGACGCCGAGGAAGAGGCAGCGGAGGGGTGGTGGGCTTTCGGCACGCCCAAGGACGTTCGCGCGCTGAGCAAGTGGCTCGTTGCGCTCGCGCTGAACGACGCGGTGCCGAAGGAGCGCGACGATGTCGTGCTGGACTCGCCGCTTTCGATGCTCTCGGACGAGGAGGAGGAAATCGACACTCCCACACAACAGATGGAGCGCTACTATGGCCCGAAGCCTACACTTGCCGAGGTGAAGACGATGTGCAAGCATCTCGACGAGTTTGCGGACTATCTCGAATGGCGCCTTGCGAAGGACGTGGACAAGTAATCGACTACGTTTACATGTACTGCACATTTCACTACGACTTTCCTCACTCACTTATTCTCTATCTTGTCCTGACCAACATCGTTTTCCGCTGCATATTGTCGTCTATCTCTCTCTCTCTCCCCTTCCCGCCTCATTCTCTCTTCTGCTCGTCGTGTCCATTATACAAGTAGACTTCGCTCTTCATCTCTACAGTATCGATATATCTATGCTACAGTACAGTTCATCAGTCTGCTACGATCATGGCAAAGAACTCTTCAGCTGACGTCTTGAACTCGCGACACTTGTCGAGGCGTTCTGCTAGCCGGACTGCGAGGACGTGCTTGCACTGCGGCTGAGACTCAGAATGTGAAGTGAGATGTAATATGCGAGTGACACACGAGGGAGTGAGTGCCTGAGATGAGGACGCCGTACGCGAAAGCCGGACACGAGCAGAAGGGCGGGTCTGTCGTTACAGCGTAGCGGTCTGTCGAGCCTGCGACGCGGTACGCGACCGTTCGCCAGGGTGCGACGTACTTGTTTACTGGTCACCGCATTTGAGCAGCATGTAGTACACATATTAAGGGTGCTCACCGCAACCTCTATCTATCAAGTCGAACGACGCGATAATGAGACTGTCGGGAAAGAAATGGCGCAGCGCCTGGACGCGTTCTTCTGAAGCTAAAGCGCGTCGTGAGCCATGACTTGCCAGTCGAACCGAGTCAAGACGCGCACCGTTACCTGGCTCGAACGCGTCAATGGCGGCATCTGCGAGTTGCGCGATATCTTGCTGAAGGTTGAGCATGCATGGAGATAAGATGCGATATAGCGGAGATGAACGGGAAAATGCAGATCTTGGTTCGATTCGCGCAAAGCCACCAAGAATTCCGCATCCCAGAGCTGCTCTCCGTCGCACGTACGCGTCTCTGTTTCCGCTCTAGGAGATCGGGCTGACGATGCGCGCAGAGGTGTGCGGGTTCGAGCTCGAGATCCCCAGCGATGCAGACGCCACACGACCGTTCATGGTGCTCGACCTCCCAGACGAGCACCACGCACGTCTCCTTGCACGGCGATGTATCCTCATAAAGTGCGTAGCATTTCAATGCCAATCTGCACTAGCTCATGCTGCGTAGAGCTGTCTCCGAGTTCTGGGCGACTGGCGCGACCGCCGAGGAGCTGCACGTTGCGGTCAAAGCGAATGAGGCTGCCTGGCGTCCGTACGAACACGTGTCCTTCAAATTCCTCGTCGGCGCGTACAATCAGACTATCAGCAGCGCCGAGCAGCGCGCTCGGATGGAGAGTCTGCGCTACATGGACTTTGACGGCAAGATCGACTTGAAGCACCCCGAGCTCGTCATGGAATGGTGGGAGGAGTGTACGTCTCTTCATTCCTCGCTCCCCAGCAGCAACTCCGGCTCATACAGCAGAACGAAACAGACGATGACGCCGGCGAGCTCAGCGGTCTCCCGCGCGGCGAAGGCAAAGGCCTCCTCCGCCAGATCTACTTCTCCCGCGCCATCGAGGATGGCTCGGCACGCACGCTCGTGCACAAATTCGACGTCAAGAAGCGTGCGTACTTCGGCAACACGAGCATGGAAGCCGAGATCTCTCTCCTCATGGCAAACCAAACCCTCGCATCCCCCGGAAAGCTCATGTACGACCCCTTCGTCGGCACAGGGAGCATGCTCTACACCGCCGCACACTTTGGGGCGATCGTATTCGGTTCGGATATTGATGGACGCCAGATACGAGGACGCGGGACGGAAAAGAAGGAGACGCCTGGTGTCGAGAGCGCCGCAAGGCAGTACGGCCTGGCCGGCCGCTTGCTTGGATGCGCTACGTTTGACGTGACGCGGAATCCGTGGCGACGAGGTGGCCTATTCGACGCGATTGTGACTGACCCACCCTGTATGCCGCAGTCCGTCCTCTCCTAACCCGTACAGTTCCTAACCATACTCGCAGATGGGGTACGCGCCGGTGCGAAGCGACTGGTACGTCTGTCCTTCCCGTTCCCAACCACGCGCTGAACTCCAGTCAATCTCAGGGCCGTAAAGACCTAACGAAACAGCGCACCTCCCCCGTCCGACTATCCGACGGGATCCTTTCCCACGTCAAGCCCGACTACATCCCCCCTACGCGCCCCTATGAACTCGCAGATCTCGCACGCGACCTCGTACGTTTCGCGCGCTGGGCCCTACGTCCGGGTGGGAGGCTCGTGTTCTTCTTGCCTACTGTGACGGACGAGTATGCGGCGGTGGATATACCGACGCTGGAGGGTATGGAGCTTGTGGCGAATAGTTGTCAGGATTTCGGGAGTTGGGGACGACGGGTGAGTATCAGCTTGTGGAGTGTTTCGTGGAGTACAGCAATGCTGATGGTGCGCATTATTTAGTTGATTACGATGCGGAAAGTCGCGCAGGACGATGGGGAGAGGCCTGAGTTCCCGCTCGAAGGCTTGCCGTACGGCGGTGGCGGCAACGGCGACGAGGAACATGTCCCTGCGCACAAAGGCTTTAGGGATAAATACTTTGCTGGTTTCAAGCGGGAAGAGAAGGAACAATTGGCGGCGTCATCGTCAACATGATATTGTACAACCAGTACCAGTGTGGTTCATATCCTGTACTGACTACGTTGTACTGTCAATATACGCGACGCCCGTACACCAGCTTCGATATGGACGCAAGACGGCGAAGACGCAGCAACCCGTCGTCCAGCGACAGGCCTTTTGAATCAACAACGGCGAGACCTTGAATATTAATCTCCACCTCCTGATCCGCATCGAAGTCAAAACTCTCCGCCACGTCGACAAGCATCTGTATAGGTACGACGCATTCCTCATCGCAGTCCCGCCACTTTCGGAACTCTAACGACCGCAGCGCCGGGCAGCGCAAAGGAACAGATGCCCGCGAGACGGTCGATAGAGCACAATGTGGTCCTGCAGCTAGAGGCACATCTGACTCCACCTCGGGCGCCGCTCCGCGCATCCTCCGCATTGAGTTCGCGGCATGCATGAAGCCGACCACACCCACGAATCGAAGGTACGGGATGAACGTAAAGCAAAACGTTCGCAACGCGGGGAAACTAACTCCACCAGATCCAAACGAACGTAGCATCTCCTTCCAGAAATGATTCGGTATTGTCAGACGGACGAGACAGGACAAGTCCAGCGGCGCGATGAGATCCGAGAATTGAGGAACTCCGCCGAAAGGATTGTGCATGATCGCACGACGACGGCAGCCTGCCACGTCCAGAGCCGTAAGCGAGCAGTCGTGTTGCTCCTCGTCGATATCAATCGTAACGTCGTAGAGGGGACCAAGGTGCGAGAATACGTCTGTGAACTGGAGGGCGCTCGGGAGGGGTATCCAGACCGACAGCGTGTGCAACCTACGAGCTCGCAATATACAGAGGCTCGCCCTCGTGAGTTCTAGGGTTTGAAAACGTCCAGTACGAAATTCGGTCAATGTCGTCGGCACATCCACTGAGGCGTGATGAGTATGCCATTGTCCGGGTGCTCCATCTTTGCACCCTAGTATTTCGATGGTGCAAAGGGCAGGGAACAGATAAAATATGCTCTTCAGGTACAATGGTGTAATACCGATATGACCTATTAAGACTGTCGTGACGGTTGGACATTGGATGGCACTTGCCAAGAGCGCTCCAAATCCAGCGTCATCTGCGATGCCGTTCATCTCGATATGGGACAACGACTGATACCGCGCCCAACGATCACGACTGCGAAGTCCGAAGTCAGAGATATCGTGGCTACGAGTGGGCGCGATCTCAGATATGCAGAGCACGATGCGCGACAGAAGCGGCATGTATTCGGGTAGAGAGGCGAGCATCGACATCCATGCTGGGCATCCTTCTGCGCGGATAGTAAGACTGCGAATCCGAGAAGCATTCTCCGTGATAGCGATTATGCTGGAATGCACCAGGCGCATGTCATAGTGGACGGAGAAGTGGAAGTCGAGAGAGATTGGCAGACTACCCGAGCGATGGAGGAGCGCTGGAATGATAGGATGATTCGATGATACGGGAAGATATGTCTGAGAGACCGAGCAGCAAGGAAGACCGTCATTGGGATCAAACGCTGCGTCGCGAGTGCTTGACATGCGTAAGACAGGTGCCGTGCTGAACGCGGCACGGATCGTGATGTTGCACCACAGTCGTTTATCGCCTAAAGCAGCAGCGCGCCAGTGCCTGCAGACACCAGAGACACATATCCAATCATCTTGAGTCAAAAGGGAAAATACCATGCTGAGGACATCGAAGGGAATCATGCCTGTTTGCGCGGACAAAGAGCTGCAAAAGATCGGGGTAACTGTGTCTCCGTGGACGGCTGGCCGGACGTCACGTCCAGACATGAGATATGCTGGCTGAGTCCAGCGTCTGAGGAACGAATGGTGGTGGACAGAGGACAAGATGCGGAAGTCGCCGTTTGACTCTTTGACTCGAACTTGCACCGTCATGAACGCCAATTCGTCAGGTGTATATAGGCGTAGCACGCCCAATCCCTCAAACCCTTTCCCAGGACCAGCGCTTACAATCATGAGCGGCTCATGGTACCCAAGCCGACGCGCGATGAGCTACTAGACGCAGAATTATGGCGTTCGGCTGAGTCTGCACGTCTTACTCCTTCGCGAGTCGGTCATGAGCCATTTCTCCGTCTCCGTTGGGCCGAGTCGCGCGCAAGGAGGATGTCGTGTCCGTCGAGATGATAGTGCCAGCCCATTTTGAGACCATCGCGATCGACTCTAACGAACGTCCCGGACATTGTGGCGACTACCGAATCGTCTTTCTCTCCCCCCACTTGCGACTACAGAACGATGGATTTCGTGCTAGGCTTCAACACCTATGTCGGCGACCCGAATGCGCACACGCCTGCGTTTCGACTCTCTCGTCCCGGTCAGCGACCACGCAGACGGGTCCCGCGACGACAGTGGGTGGGCTTCACGTCCGACCCTCAATCAACTGGACCCATTCCCACAATGCTCTGTGTCGGCATAGAAATCGACAGACGCGGGGTTGATCTCGACACGCCCAGTTCGTCGCTGCTTTACCGCGGTATTATCACTACAGGGCCGGAGGACGTTCTCGGACTGCAAGTGTGGATCAAGGGCGGATGCACTCCAGGCCGTATCGCCCGCCTCAAGCATGAATCCAGCGTCTACGATTCACTACATGCCCTCCAAGGCGTCTCCGTGGCTCGTTCGCTCGGCCTTTTCTATCGTAAACGCGATGCAAGCTATCCCGACTACACTGTGCCTGGCTGTAACATCCCCGATGCGATCCTTATTCTCGTACACGCGGGGAGGACGCTGGACGCGATGGAGCATCCTACCCGCTCTGCATTCCACCACCTCAGGTGGTCCTTCAGGTTTGTGTTGACGAGTCATCTCATTCCGAGCAGCTGTACTGATATGCCTGATAGGGAGGGGATCTCGGATGCCATCCTCGCGTTGCACAATAGCGGTTACCAGCATAATCGAATCAGCCCCGCCGCTGTCGCAAGGCGCGGTAAAAGGGCCATCCTCATCGAGTTAGGTCACGTTACCGAGCACCAATGCGCTCGCGATAATACCCTCGTCGTGCCCGGCACCTACACACCAAGCGAGGTCGACTTCGGCTGCAACGAGGTTTTCGATGTTTTGACCATGTTCGGCGCTGTATGGGCACCCTGTCCGTGCGCTTTCATTTGGACTTCTCTACGTAACTGACTCTCGCTTAGCCGTTGTAGAGATTTGCGGACGGTATTGGAGCGCCCGAACGCTGCTCTGCGACCCTGTCCTCGTTGCGGACGAGGCGGTGGGCATGAGCGACCGCGAGGCCATCACTGCGGTTTTCGACGAAATCGAGGACTATTTGCGTTGCTTTTATCCCTGGGACAAGGACTCGCTCAGTACGTCTCTTGCGCAACACTGTCGTGCTCATCTCTCAACCACGTTTTGCAGACGAAGTTAAAGGACGCCGCGCCGACGTTATCGAGCGCTTTCTCTGCGCACCTCGTATTGCAGAGCCGGAAGCACAGATAATCACTGCTACGGACCTCGACGTCGACCGTGACATGGCGCCTAAGGCTGAGGTTGTGTGGAGACCGAGATGGTGGACTGCGTCCCTTTCCGTTGCGCTCTTTGGCTGTGCACTCGGCGTCGTATTCATCAGACAGTCCCAAATGTCACGGTAGTCCGAGCACTGTGTAGTTGACAATGAGAAG